>PITA01018483.1:0-40249 GCA_004023965.1 Spilogale gracilis
ACAATAGTCACATTATGAAAATTCCAGAATGAGAGAAGAGAAAGAAAAGAGGACAGAAAGTATATTTAAAGTAATAATGGTTGAAAACGTCCTGAATCTGGGAATCATTATGGACATCCAGATCCATGAGACCCAAAGAATCCCAAAAAGGTTGAACCAAACTGAGGCTACACTGAGACATACTTAGAATTAAACTGTCAGAAGTTAAAGACAAAGAAAGAACGTTAAGAGCAGCAAGAGAAAAGAGAGAAGTTACAAGCAACCCCCACAAGATATAGGCAGATTTCTCAAAAGAAACTTTTTAAGCTAGGAGAGAGTGAGATGACATTTTCAAAATATTCTTTTCTTTCAAAAAAAAATTTCCAGATACACAAAGAAACAGGAAAATATGATCCCTAATGAGAATATAAATTAATAAATTCCATCTGATTATGAATTAACCACAGATGTTAGAGTTAGCAGAGGAGGACATTAAATAGTTATTATAACTTTATTCCATATGTTCTAAAAGTTAAGCAAAACATGGAAGTATAAGAAAGACTCATGTCAGACTTCTAGTGCTAAAAATTATAATGTAAGTATGAGATGAAAAATACACTTTCCAGGATTAACAGTAGATTAGAGATTGCAGAAGAAAAGATTAGTGAATTTGAAGGTATAGTAATAGAAACAATCCAAAATGAAACATAAAAAGAGAACTTTTAAAAATTGGATGGAGTATTGGTGAAGGGTGAGAGAGCTTCAAGAAGTCTAATAAATGAATAATTAGAGTCACAGTAGGGATGGGAGTAAAAATAATTTGAAGAAATTATGGATGAAAATTTCCAAATTTGCTAAAAACTATAAACATGCATCCAAGAAGCTAAAGAAACAAAGAAAAGGGTGCCTGGGTGGCTCAGTGGGTTAAAGCCTCTGCCTTCAGCTCAGGTCATGATCTCAGGGTCCTGGGATCGAGGCCCACATCGGGCTCTCTGCTCAGCAGGGAGCCTGCTTCCTCCTCTCTCTCTGCCTGCCTCTCTGCCTACTTGTGATCTCTCTCTCTGTCAAGTAAATAAATAAAATCTTTAAAAAAAAAAAAAAGAAACAAAGAAAATGATATCAAGGCACAGCATAATCAAATTGCTCAAAACCAGTGATGAACAAAAAACCTTAAAAGCAATCAGAGAAAAAGATATATACAGAGAAACAAAGGAAAGTAGAACAGATTTGTTGTAAACAACAGAAGAGGAAAAAAAACGATGGAGCAAAGTATTGAAAGGAAAAAAATCTGTCATTCTAGAATTCTATACCTTTTTTGTAAAGGTCTTTCAAAGATGAAAACAAAAATATGAAAGCTGAACGTATTCATAAACTTCTTTGAGAAGATGAGGAAAATTGATAGGTTTCTAGACTAATCAGGGAAAAAGAAAATATTAATGGTTGCTATCAGAAACGAGAGAATGATATCACTACAGACTTCACAAATATCAAAATATGAAGGGAATATTAAAGACAATTTTATACCGATAAACTACAACTTAATGGTAATGAACAAATTCTTGAAAGATATAGACCATCAAAGCTTACTCAAGAAAAAACTAGGTAACATAAATAGCCCTTCATTTATTAAAGAAATTTAATTTATACTTCAAAAAAATTCCACAAAGAAATGCCAAGGCCCTCATGGTTTCATTGGATAACCAAAGGTTTAAGGAAGAAGTAATATAATTGAAAAGGAGAAATATATCCCAACTCACTTTATGAAGCCAGAAGTACCCAGATATCAAAAACAGATGAAGATATTGCAAGAGAAAATACTGCAGACCAATATTCCTCATAATTGTAGATTAAAAAGTTCTTGTCAGAATTTTAGAAATTAAGTCCAATGTTACATAAAAAGTTAATATATCATGACCAAGTATAGCAGGTTATGCAATATTGGTTTAACAATAGAAAATTATTGATGTATTTCATAATAACAAAACAAAAGAAATAAAGAAAAATCATATGGCCATCTCAATATTCAGAAGAAAACATTTGACAAATTTCAACATACATTCCTGATAAAAACTCTCAGAAAGCTAGGAAAAGAAGGGAACTTTCTCAATTTTAAAAAGGACTATAAAAATACAGCTAAAAAACTTTAAATATGACTTCATTAAGATTAGAAACAAAGCACCACTTTTCTTCAATATTGTATTGGAATTTCTAGTGCAATAAAGCAGGAAAAATAAATAAAAGGCCTCCAGATTGGAAGGAAGAAATAAAACTGTTTTTACTCACAAAGAACATAATTGTTTATGTATAAACTCCATTAGAATCTATAAAAAAACTACTAGAACTAATGAGTTTAGGATGTTTCTGGAAAAAAAATCAATATATAAAAATCAATTGTGGGGTGTCTGGGTGGCTCAGTTGGTTAAGCGACTGCCTTCAGCTCAGGTCATGATCCTGGAGATCTGGGATCGAGCCCCACATCCGGCTTCCTGCTTCGTCGGGAAGCCTGCTTCTCCCTCTCTCACTCCCCCTGCTTGTGTTCCCTCTCTGGCTGTGTTTCTCTCTGTCAAATAAATAAATTAAATCTTTAAAAAAATAAATAAATAAAAATCAATTGTATTTTTAAATATCAGCCATAACAATCAGAAATTAAAATTTAAAAAACAACACCATCAAAAAATATAAAATAATTAGGGATAAATCTGACAAAAGAGATGAAAAATGTGTGCAATGAAAACTATAAAACATTACTAAGAATAATTAAAGAAGGTCTAAATAAGTGGCGAGAGAAATTATGCTCTCTGCATACTCAATAATGTTAAGAAATCCATTCTCACGGTGTCCGGGTGGCTCAGATTTTAAGCATCTGCCTCTGGCTGGGGTCATGATCCCAGGGTCCAAGGATGGAACTCTGTGTCAGGCTGCCTGCTCTATAGGAAGCCTGCTTCTCCCTCTCCCACTCCCCCTGCTTGTGTTCCCTCTCTTGCTGTGTGTGTGTGTCTCTCTCTCTCTGTCAAATAAATAAATAAAATCTTAAAAACAAAAAAGAAAAGAAAAGAAAAAGAAATCCATTCTCTCCAAAGTGATCCACAGATTTAAAACAATTCTAATTAAAATCCCAAAAGGCTTTCTTATTAAAAACTGACTCATTTTGAAATTGCTATAAGAATTCAAAGGACCTCAAATAGTCAAAACAATGTGGGAAGAGATGAACAAATTTAGGGAATTAACACTTATTACGAAGCTACAATATTTAAGATAGTTTGGTATTAGTATAAAAATAGACAAATAGAGGAAAAGAACAGAATAGAGTCCAGATAAAGACTCACACATATACAGATAAATGATTTTGACAAGGTTTCAAAAGCAATTGAGTAGAAAGATTAGTCTTTTCAACAAATGGTGCTGGAATAATTGGATATATATATCTATCCAATTTTATATATATATATATATTATGGATATGTACACATATCTATGTATATATGTATGATCCATTTTTCATACCATAAAATTAACTCAGCATGGATCATAGACCTAAATGTAAAATTTAAACCTATAAAACCTCCAGGAGAAAACTTCTTTGGCTTTGGATTAAGTAAAGTTTTCTTAGTTATGACGCCAAAAGCACAATCTGTAAAAGAAATATTGACAAATTGAACATCATCAAAATTAAAATCTTCTGCTCTTTGAAATAGACTGCTACCAAAATGAAAAGACAAGCTACAGACTTAGAAAAAATATTTGCAAATCACGTATCTGATTAAAAACTTATACCCAAAATACACACTTAAAAAAAAAAACTCTTAAAACTCAATAATAAAACAAATAGTGGGCAGAAGATTTGAAAAGACACTTCACCAAAGAAGATATAAATGGCAAATAAATAAAAGGTCCTCGACAGTACTGAATTAAAACAACAATAAGATAGTATAACAGACCTATTAGAATGGCTTAAATTACATAAAAAAAATTGACCATATCTGGTGTTACCAAAGATTCAGACCAATTAGAACACTCAATACTACTGTTGGGAATGAATTTAAAATAGTTCAACCACTATGGAAAACCATTTGATAGCTTTCTTAAAAAGTGAAACATACCTAAATATAATCTAGGCATTTCTCTTCCAGATATTTACCCAAGAAAACTCAAGTGTTTTCCAAAACAAAGACTTATACACTAATGTTCACAGTACATTTATCTGTACTAGCCCAAAACTGAAGATAGCACAAATGTTTAGCACAGAAAAATGGATATACACAATACAATTGGAATACTACCCAGCAATAAAAATGAATGAACCATTAATACAAACAACCAATAGATGATTCTCAAAATAACTATGCTGAGTGAAAAAAACCAGATCCCATTCATCCCCCCAAAAGTACATACTGTTCCACTTTTCATAAAAATTTCCAGTAAATGCAAACTAACCTATGGTGACAGAAAACAGATTGGTGGTTAACTGGGGATGGGAGGAGGCCATGAGCAGAGGCCGGAGGAAGAGATTACAAAGGAGTTTGAGGAACCTTTTGATGTGGTGGGTATTTCCATTATCTTAATTATGTTGACAGCTTCATGGGTGCAAACGTTATGTCAAACCTCATCAAATTATACACTTTAAATATGCACTACTTGTTTTACAGCAATTTTTCCTCAATAAAGCTGATTAAAAATTTTTAAATATGAAACAAGTGAACTTGATCTTTCCTTTTACATGGGAATTGAGAAGCCCTTTTATTTTAAGGTTTTATTTATTTGTTTGAGAGAGATAGTGCAAGAAAGAGAGCAGGGGAAGGGTGTTGGGAGTGGGCAGAGAGAGAGAGAGAGAGAGAGAGAAGACTTCCTGTTGACTGGGGAGCCCAAATTGGGGTTCAATCCTAGGACCTCAAGATAATGACCAGAATCTAGAGACAGACGCTTGACCAACTGAGCCACCCAGGCACACAGGGAATTCAGAAGCCCTTCAATGAAGACTTGAGAAGATAGTTATTGTGCCCCCACAAGTAGCCATCAGACTGTAACCTTGGGAAATACCATGATTCATCTAGAAGTTGAACTAATTCTTTTCTATTTATTCATCTATTTTTTGGAAGGGAGAGAAACAATTTAAGCAGTGTCCACACTCAGTGCTGAGCCTGATGTGAGGCTTGATCTCATGACTCTGAGATCACAGCCTAAGCTGAAATTAAGACTTGGACACTTAACCAACTGAGTCACACAAGTACCCTGAACTAATTCTTTGTTACCTAAAGCTTGAACAGTCCAAAGTCAGGTCCAAATGTTTAGGGCCTAAAGAATGTTTATTTGAGAATATAAAACATTAAATTAGGCTCAGAATTGAATATTAATACAGAATAAGAAACCAGAAAATCTTTCTAATTTTGAAAAGCTGACAAACATCACAAATTACACAAAATTTATTAAAATGATGTTTATGTTTATTAATTCACCATTAAACACATTTCTTAACACTTTTTCGTGCATAATCTTTGTTCGAATCTTTCATGGCAATTTTATAATACTGCTTATTAATATTGCTTTCTTCTATTGACATGCATATAGCCTGAGTAATTATATAGGCAGCATTATTCTTATATTCTTGACAGAAGCAAACTTCCCACTTGACTTCATATTGATAACAACTGAATCCTCCTCTGGCAACTTTACATTTTTGATTGGAAGAATTTCCATACAAATCCAAGTTTCTCCTCACTGCATATAGAACTCCAGTGCTGGACACCTTAGCACCCATTCACATCAGGATAAAACCTCTGACTTGAAAAGTTCCCGATCAATGGCTGGTGAGTTGGCACAGTTAACTGTATGGTTTACTCCTGAAAGGGGATCCTAAATGGGGAAGCCTTGCAATGCTAAGTATGGAAGTGTTTGTGACACACATAAATACATCCCTTTTGAATTGCAGCCCCAATAGAACTTTCCCGGAGCCAGATCCCCCACAATTACTGTAGTTATTCCAATGCTATTAAACCCAAGTAGATTATAATGGACCAGCGCAGATTAGAGGGGAGAAAAGATAATTGTCTTCACCATTTGCAAATATCTGGCTGGTAGGCTATAAGAACACCTCACTACAGTCCGTCCCACAGCCTTAGAAAGGGGCTCCTGCAACTAAGGGCCTGAAGCTTAAATTTTGTTAGTTTCCAAGGCAATGAACTTTATTTTTTAATATTATTTTTTTAATTTTTTTAAAGATTTTATTTATTTATTTGACAGAGAGATCACAAATAGGCAGAGAAGCAGGCAGAGAAAGAGGGGGAAGCAGGCTCCCCGCTGAGCAGAGAGCCTGATGTGGGACTCAATCCCAACACCTTGAGATCATGACCTGAGCCAAAGGCAGAGGCTTAACCCTCTAAGCCACTCAGGCACCATGGGCAATGAACTTTAAAATGAGCCTCAACTTCTCGTCCACCTTACTAGTTTCTCTGTACTGCTTGTTTTTTTCCCTCATAGAGTGTCTCAGTTTCTTAATTTAGAGTATGAAGATAGGTACTTGGTTTTATATGTGACCCATATAGCACCTTGAGAACTTCTTTCCACATGTAAGGGAAGGGACCAATGATAATGTCTGCAAAACGAGCAATTATTAAGAAAAACCAATTAATATATACTTTGCTGAAGATATATTACTATATTGCCTCAGATGAGGAACCAATGTGTACATACATTTTTAAATCAAATGTATGTAAATAATTTGAAAATTTTGCCCCTCAAACACAAGTCCAGACCCCAGCTTTTAGTATTCCTATCAAATTAGAACTCTGATTAGAATTATCAGAAAATAGCACTATTTAATTAAGTTTTTTTCTGTCTTACTTAAGATCATAAACCAACACATTCTTTGTTTTTATTCTGTGCTGTTCAAATCCTTGTAAATTTTAAGTGGACATCTTTTCTCACTTAGAAAGAAGAGCCTGGATGTAATTTAATTTCATTAATTAGGTTGCTGAAATGTCTCAGGAATGTGACTCTGGAATTCAATTTCATCATACCAGAGATTTGGAAGCTGTACTCATTCTTAATGAAGTACATTTCCTCGGCAATGCCTGTGTCACAACGTTTTTGTGGTGAAAGTATGACAAAAGCTATACAGTCACTCAAACTACAAATGGTTGTTTGAGCAATAAGTTTGCAGTGAAGTCCAAAAGCAGGTTTTACTTCAGGTAAAGCTTGATCTAGGAGTTCAATCATTGCCAGTATGAATCTGAATCCTCTCTCTCTCTGACTTCTGTCTTCTGCCCCAGTAGCTTCACATTCATATTGCATAGTGGTTACCCCAACAGAACCATGCTCTCTCCTACAGATAAGAAAATGCTACCATCATTTCAGAACTTCATATACTTCTAGAATACAGTGAAAGATGGGAGTTTCTCATTCCCAGATGACTAGCAGAAGTCTCATTCTATTTTACTGGTTCTGACTGAGTTACCTACTCATCACTGAATCAGACAATATGGCAGGAGGAATGGCGAAGAGGAATAAAATACAGTGGTTGGTTTAAGTCATTCTGGGCTCACTCCTAAAGCAGGTGGTGAGTTCAGTTCCACACAATCTCAATGGGTATAGTATGATGTGGTATAATATGGGGTACAGGGAGTGAGGGCTAAATTTTCCAAAGGCAAATAATGGTAGAGGAGAATGAATATCAGGAATGCAGCCAACAAATGTCCACTACAATATCCATGAAATTATTAGGCTTTAAAGTTAGGCAGTCTAGAGTTCTGATTCTATTGGATTCCATCATTTATTGTTTTTAGAACTTCAGGCAAGTTGACTCTTTTAAGTCAGTTTCCTCTTCTGTAAAATGGTGACAATAACACCTACATCCCAAAGTTATTATAAAGTCTGCATAAGATAATATACATACAGTGAATGACATAGTGTCTGATGCATACTAAGTGCTCATAGTAACTGTTAACCCGTGTATGAATTCTACAGTCCTATGAATGGCTGCTATTAAAATAGAAGGCGAGGGAGTTCTCTTTTACAGTGAACAAAGCACCACTCTGCTTGGAGGAAGAGCAGCCATGGATTTCAGGGGACAACTGACTTTTCCTTACTGGCTTTAAGCCAGTGTGTAGAAAATCTCCTACCAAACCTCCATGGAGAGGTCAAGTAGGATGAAGATATTCCTGGGGTCGCAAATCCAAAATTGGGATTCACTTTTCCAGAGAAATAATGATCTGAATGGTGACCAAGTTTCTACGCTAGCTCAGAAGTATCAAGTTAGTCCATAGTGTAGCTGACAAATAGTACCTTCACAGGTGCATTTGGTGGGATTACAATGGTATCTCCAAGTCATAAGTCCATCCACCACCCACATCAGACTTTTTATGGGAAAGATATATTCATAAGATATGAATATGATATAATGATATAAAATATATTGATATAGGCTATATCTAAGTATTACATTCTTATGATATATTCAAAGATAAGGTCATTACTCAATCAATTTGTAGTATGCACTCAATACCACACAGATGCATCATTAAGTATATAATTTTTAAAATATTTAAGAAACCTATATGGAGTCATCTTACATAGAAAATCCCCACCCCAGGGGCAGGAGCAGCGGATGGACAGAGAACAACAAAACAACAGATTAGTGAAAGATGGGTAACACTTCACAAGATCAGCTCTCCAAGTCTATTCCCTCTGCTACCCAGTCATTCGTTCTATGCCACACTGTGGCATCACAAATATTATTTCTCTGTATTGCTCTATATTTCTCTATAAAATGCTATTTACATATATGAAGCAGCATTTGAGATTTTTTCCTTAGAAGACAAGGAACCACAAAAGTGAAAAGCACAAAGGGAAGCAAACTACCAGACCAGATCAATACATATCTTTCCCCTGGCACAAAAAATATGATAGCTTCTGGAGGACCATCAGGTTCCCAAGCATCCCGGGCTCTGGAGAACTTTACTGCCTTTTTTCTTTATTTTAAAGATTTTATTTATTGATTTATTTGACAGAGAGAGATCACAAGTAGGCAGAGAAGCAGGCAGAGAGAGAGGAAGAAGCAGGCTCCCTGCTGAACAGAAAGCCTAATGTGGGCCGTGATCCCAGGACCCTGACTGAGATCGTGACCTGAACCGAAGGCAGAGGCTTTAACCCACCCAGGCGCCCATAATATTTCTTAATTGCAAACTGTTTGATCTTTTCTCTTTTTTCTATTTACCCTATTCCAAATTCTCCCATCCCTTCCAGAATTGAACCCAACACTTTTATCAAGGAATATAACCAAGGGCAATATTGGAATATGATAGGAGGAGAGAAAAGGGGAGAGTAATAAAGAATACAATAAGTGCAGAAAGGAATATAAGGGGAGAGAAAAGTAACTGTGGACATGGTCTTTAGCCCGAACAGGATTTGAGTCTTGGCTCTGGCACTTACCCTTCTGGAACATTCTTACAAGTTACTTAACTCTTCAGTCCCTTGGTATGTAAAATAGAGATAATCCATAGGGCTATTGTAAAGAACTAAATGAAAAGAAAGACTCCTGGCCCTTGCAAAGGCTCCGTAAATGCTTAAGTTATGGCAGTGCTGCAGTGCCCCACCCAGATCCTCTGGAATTCCTTTGACCATTTCTGTGCATTCCTTCCTGCTCTGGTGGCTTTCACTTCCAATGGCCTCCTGCGTAGGACTCTCCTCTGGAGGATTAGCCGAGGGCTGTTGAAGCCGAAGTTCCAGGGAGTGCACATGGCTCTGGGGTTGGCGTCAGCAGTGACTGATGACACAAGCGACTACAAGCCTAGCCTCCTCCCAGTTGCCTTGTGGTACACAACTCAACTCCCAGTCTAGGACTCCCTTGTAGGATCAGGCTGAAGCTTCCCCCTTCAGGCCCTTGGACCAAAACACTTCTTCCCATTTCCTGCCCTGAGGCCCCCACTCCCTGCTGGAACTCCCGGAAACACTTCCTTAAATAAATCACCTGCACACAAATCCTTGTGTCAGGATCTGCTTCTGGGATCCTGACCCAAGACAATTACCAATATAATTATCATTCTCACTTCTTTATAGTACAAATTGTTCAAATACGTCAGTTCAAGGAAGATGGTAGCGATTTTCGCTCAGGTGGACATATGTTCCCAAACAGGAAAAAAATTCCAAACAGGGCAACTTCCTTAACTCATCACACTGTAGACAAACTGTAGTGCACAGTACATCACCTAGTGAATTACCAGAAGCAAAGGAGGTTTTAAACAGGTGGCATGAGTATTTCTAAAATAATTCATAATTATTCATTCATTAGAAATTGCTTTGCCATCCTTCACCTTGTTTCTGTACTACTGAGCCTACGAGGAAGAACACTTCCCAGCCTGTGGACTTAATTGTGCTCTGTCTTAATAAAATGAAGTCTCAACATGTCTAATTTCCTCCCCTCCCTTGCAAGAGAGTTAGGACGAGAGATAGGGTCTTGAGAAGTTGGAACAAGGCCTCTTACGAAAGTCACCCTGAAAAGGAGACATGAGACCCAACTCCCTAAGAGACAGGCACAAACAGACTTTGGATCTGGAGGGAAAAGAGAAAAGCTGGAGGTCTCCCAGAGACAGATTCAGAGCAAGAACCACGAAGAGCACTCAAGCCACCAGCCAGTCCCTGGAGTCATTGCACGTGAGGTGTGGGACGATGTCAGGCTGGCTTAAAAGTCCAGGTGCAGAAGCTTTGGAGCTAAAGATCACCAGGCATATCTCTCTCTCTCAGGATTTTATCTATTTATTTGACAGAGAGAATAACAGTGAGAGAGGGAACACAGCCCAGGGAGTGAGAGAGGGAGAAGCAGGCTTCCCGCGGAGCAAAGAAAATCTTTTAAAAATCTTTAAAAAACAACAACAACAACTGTATTTCAGTCAGTTGAAGCTGTCCAAAACTGCAATTTCAAATATGTAAAGCAGTATCATCATTATTTTTTTTTTAAAGATTTTATTTATTTGACAGAGAGAAACACAGCCAGAGAGGGAACACAAGCAAGCAGGGTGAGAGAGGGAGAAGCAGGCTTCCCGCGGAGCAGGAAGCCTGATGTGGGGCTCGATCCCAGTTCTCCGGGATCATGACCTGAGCCAAAGGCAGCCGCTCAACCAACTGAGCCACCCAGGCGCCCCAGTATCATCATTATTTACCATATGCATGGCCTCCTGCGTTTCAAGGGGGCAAAGGTCTACATTTTTCCAATTTTAAAATTAATCTGATCCCTCCCTTCCATTTCTCTCCTCTTTTCCCAATTCTTACTCCAGTCAGGCTGAGTTTAAGGCTCCCTAAAAGTTGAAGGGATGGGCTCTTGTTTTGACCAAGCTCACCTGCCTCCCACCCTCAATTCTGCAGCCCAAGTATACTTTGTACCAGATCCCCACCACCCCACAACGGTAACCCCATCCCTTTTGAATTGAATTTTTATATTTAAATTGATAACTATAGAGAGGATTTTTAACCACTTACATTAGACTAGTTTTTTTTTCTAAGAGATAAGGAATCACTTATTTATTTTTTCCTAGCCCTAGCTCTTGCTCTTGCCAAGGCCACAGCATAACAAATACACTGAGAAAACAGAGCTCACACATGCACATGGGCACACACACTAAGTTTCTACAAGGACTCTTTCCCCCGTTGTCATGGTTTCTATTGCAGCCTACTACCCCCGTAATCTTACCTGGATGATGTTCTGTTTGTTTGTTTGTTTGCTTATTTGTTTGTTTGTTTGTTTCAAATATCACATCATTTTCACACTTTTATTTACAAGATGTTGCCGATAAGGATGTAGAACTTTCTTCCTCAATATTTTGTTCTCTTATTCCGGCCTGTTTTCGAACAAGTTGTTTACATCTGAACCCATTTTCTTTTTTTTTTTTAAGATTTTATTTATTTATTTGACACAGAGAGAGATCACAAATAGGCAAAGAGGCAGGCAGAGAAAGGGGGTGGGGAGCAGGCTCCCTGCTGAGCAGAGAGCTCAGTGCCGGCCTCGATCCCAGGACCCTGAGATCATGACCTGAGCCAAAGGCAGAGGTTTAATTCTCTGAGCCACCCAGGCGCCCTGAACCCATTTTCTTACTTAATCCATAGAGGTTGATGGGGTGTCTTGGATTATTTAGACCTCGAGCCTGACAGAATTAAGTTCTTCTCAAAGACACTCATGAACTCCATATTGTTAAATGCAATGGCTAATCCTTTTTGGTGATTCCCATTTTATTAGACATTTCAGGAACAGTTGACACAACTGATCACTATTTCTGCCTTGAAATATGTTCTTCGCTTAGCTTCCAGAATATCATACTTGTTTTAACCATTTCTTGGTTTCATTGGTTGATTTCTCCTTATCTCCCTGAAGCACAAGGTTCAATCCACAGACCCCTTCTTAAGGAAGTAGGTTAAATGATCTCAACCAGTCTCATGAGGTCTTTACATATCACCTATATGCTGATAATCCTCAATTTTTTATCTCTAGCTTTGACTTCTCTCTCTCAACTTCAGACTCACATGTCCTCATGTTTATTTGATAACTCCACTTGAATATCTAACAGAGAGATCCTAGTATGCCCCAAATCAGATCCTTACACACACACACACACACACACACACACACACACACACACTCACCCTCACCCTCCTTCTCCAGTCTTCCCCACCTTAACTGAATCTCCTTCTACTAGTTATTCAGATCAATATCTTGGTGGCATGTGCAGCTCTATTCTTACTCTGAAAGCCATCATCAAATCCTATTGTCTCCACCTTCAAAGTATATCCAGAATGTGACTGCTTACCACCCCCATTACCACCCCTCTGATCCAGTCCTGTCTGCATAATTTCAGCAGCCTCCTAACTGGTCTTGCTCCATATGTCCTTGTCCCTCTTCCAACTATTCTCCATCAACATAACATCCAGTGTGATCCTATTAAAAGGATCATCTCCGTCGTCTGCACAAAGCCCTTTAATGGCCTCCCATGGGACTCAAAGCAAAAGCCATTGTCCTTTCTGTGATTTACATGGTCCTATATGGTCTGAGCTTCTTTACCTCTGTGACATCATCTCCTATAATTCCCCTCTACCTCATTTATTCCACTCTAGTAATCCCAACCTCTTTGCTTTGCTTTTCCCCACAAAAATGCCAGGCATACCCCAACCCCACCGCCTTTGCAGAAGTGTTTTTGTCTTCCTCGATTACTCATTCTTCAGATACCTACATGGTTAGTTCTTCCACTTTCTTCAGATCTTTATTTAAAATCACTTTTTCAGTGAGGCTGCTACCCTCACTGACTCTAAAACTTCCCTTCCTTCCCTACTTTATTTATCATTAGCCCTTGTCGCTATCAAACATGTCATTTACTTTGCTTACATATCTTGTTTACTCCTTGTCTCATTCACTAAAATACAATAACCATAAAGGATGAAGTTTCTTTCTATTTCATTCAGAAAATTACTGAATCTCCAGCTTCTGGTACCAGAAGCACAGTGGGTGCTCAATGGACATTTGTGGAATGAAGAAACAATGCCAAATAAATACAGAAATAGTTTTATCTAACCCATCTCACTTACCCCCAATAAAAAAGAACATAGGTACAGTAAGAGTTACTCTGGGAACAGGTCCAAGAATGGCCACAGGAGGACCATGCCTGATCATTACCAAAGCAATGTTAGGTGTTGAACTGTAACTCGTGACCTTCCAACTTTAACATTACCCCCATATGTATTAGTCATCAGATGCACATAATTGGGAAAAAAAAATGGATTTTACCCAAATCATTAAGCTCGGTAGTCTCCTAAGAACTTATTTTCTGCAAATTACCTGTTATTAAAGTTTTACCAAAACCCCAGCTTTCTTCCATGCAGTGAACTTAGCAAATTCACTATTCCGTAGTGTTGATTTTATTAGGACCTATTGATACAGGTCCCCTTCTTCAAGGTATTATGCAAACATGAAGTCTCTTGACCTTGATATATCAAACAGAATAATGTGAAGTTTTATTTGAAAATGAGGTTTTCATAAATCGATGACAACATGGGTCCCACAGCTCGACAATTCCAATCCTTCTGCCTGATCCTCCCGTCCTTTGTTTGACTGATTTTTACCATTCTCCTTTCTGCAAACTCTTTTTTTCCCCTTATCTTTTGTTGTTATTATTATTTTTTTGATTTGAAGGCACATAGCAGGGATCCTACGCAGTTCACGTGAAAGCAACAAAAAATTAGTCGAGGAGTGAAGAAGTACCTGCGATTTTATTACTCGTCGGAGACCAATTGAGACGACTTTTCAGAATTGTGTCATGTCTTCCCATTTGGTTTGTTTGTTTGTCTTTCTGTGTCTCTGATTCTATCATACCTAAGACCTGAGGGACCTTCTTTTCCCATATCTGTGTCACCTGCAGGCATGAAGATACCTACAGGCACTTGCATGCATTATCTGCTCACTTGGGGATTGGGGATATTACTATTAGGGTGTGGAAGATTTGTTTCATACAGGGAGTTATGTAGCATCTTCAGGGGATCTGAGACCTAGAAAACAGCGGTCCTATTCAAGGAAGGCCATGTTACCAGGGAGCCCAGTTATCAATCAATGTACCACAAAAATTAAACCGTCTCTTAGAACAGCAGTCGAAGCACTGTGGGCAATGAATTCTTAGGGGGTGGCAAAACAGATGAAATCCAGTCATCACATTTTACAACAGATCTGCTGCTTGATAAAGTACAACTGGAGAGCAGACTGTTAGCAATAAGGCCATTTCTAAGAATAAAATGAGAGTTTGTAAAAGATCCATTTGAATTATTAACTCCAAAAGAGTGGCTGGAGAAGAAAATGGTGCTGCTATCACTGGCTTTTCTCCTCACGTGTATGATTAGAACAAAGGGAGGCACAGAAGAGCAGGGGAAAGAAGTGAAAGCAAATTTCCCTCCGACATAAGGAGGCACATTTTCACACAGTTTCTCATGGATACATGGAGTGGCCACCTACCAGGTAAAGAAAACACTGCGGCCATTGTGAAAGCAAGCAGATGCCAGAGCAGGGGAAAACGATGCTCATTTTTACCCAACACCATTACTTTTTTTTTTTTTTTGCTTGCAAAGCATTCTTTTAATACCAAGTGGACACATCTAGCCTTTACTCTACTCTGCACCCTGTGGAGTTCCATTCCCTTCTTCCAGACGCCCTGATCCAGATTCAATTTAAAATGTGAGGCATGTTGGAGGTCATGGGAAAACAGCCAAGGTGACCACTAATATCCCCTCTCTTGCTCTGAGGTGACCAACCAAGGACAAATTGATCTGGAAAGACAATATTAGTGTTTTCCAATTCAATACTTCTCACCACTTTAATGAGGAGATTTGAAATCTTTCATCTGAAGAGACGCAGAGAAACATGTTAACAGGGCACAGTAGTCAATGCTCTCCTTTGACTGCATGGGCATGTTTTCTCTGTGTTGCATGGGGACAGACACATACATTCTGACTCCAGAAAAAAAAAATGTTCCTATGGAATCCAGCCCTATCAAGAAAAAGAGAGTCATACTATCACTGAGCCTACAGATTTGGATATCATTTGGCCTTTTCCTCTTTAGGAAGTTGCCCTTCGGACTCTTCCAGGTCTCTATTTTCAAATCCTTCCAGTAGAAAATCCCTAAGTCTTTTCTCAAGATTGTATGACATGACTTTTCAGAACAGGATGGATATAGGTTTAGAAAGTCAGTTTTTTTCTATAATCTTCTATATAAGAGTCAAGGAAGAGTTGGCTTAATTTTATTTGTATTTATTTACTTTGTTTTAAAAATTCTTCTAGGCACTTTTAAAAGATTACGTTGGGGACACCTGGGTGGCACAGTAGGTGATACAGTCTGCTTGGGAGTCTTTTACGCGTTCCCTCTGCGCCCTGCCGCCCCCCACCCTCGGTTCATGCCCCCCCAAATAAATAAACAAATCTTTTAAAAAATTATCTCATTAATCTCCACTTTGGTTCAGTAAGGCAGATATTCTTATTAGCCTCGTTTTTTTGAGTGGAAACTGAGGCTGAGGGAAGGTATGACATCACACAGCAGATAGGTAGTGGAGTCTGGTCCCCAGACCTGTGCTCAAAACTACTGCATCACCTCCCATTCAGTCATGAATTTAATAAATGTCCAGTGAGCACCTACTATGTGCAGGGGACTATGTGAAGGTAAGTTAAATATTGTCCTTTCTTCAAAATGTCTATAGATTTAAAAGAGACACAAGACATGGGATGGTCACAGATGCCTATATCTTAAGGAAGCATGTGACAAGTTACCTGACAGAAACACCTGGAATCCATGAAGCAATTCTGTAATCCCTCCATGTGGTCCAAGGAGAGTGGGACATGGGAGAAGCAGAAAACAAAGACTTAGGAGGAAGGGAGCCAAAAATCATGCCGGGGACAATTATCAAGGGAACCTGTAGTAAATACCTTTCAAATGTTGAGAAAAGAGAGTTCCCCAGGGGAAAAAAATCAATTCTTACAAAATGCCAGAGCTGTGCCAATTTCAGTGTTCGGTAGACTCAGGGAGGCCAGGTCTCTCGCAGCAGAACTTCGCTATTGCCTTTTTTCCCACTTGGACAACAAAGAAACCAAGCAAGTATTTACACATTTAAAAATACAATTTACCTACTATACTATCACCCATGAGAATGACTAGAATTTTTAAAAATAAAAATAAAAAGACTGACAATTGAGATAATGGCCAAATGTTGCCAAGAATATGGAGCAAATGAAACTCATAAATTATAGGTGGGAATGTACAATGGTACAACCTCCCTAGAAAAAGGTTAAGCAGTTTCTTATAAAACTAAATATAACCTACTTTATAATTCAGCAATTCTACCTCTAGGTATTTACCCAAAAGAAATAAAAACAGATGTCCACAAAAAGTCCTGTACAAGAAACACAACATAGATGAATCTCAAAAACATGCTGAGTGAAAACAGCCAGCCACAAAACACTACATGGTACAGGATTCCGTTCATATGAAGTTCTAGACTTGGAAAAAGCAGTATTTGATAGAATCAAATCAGAACAATGGTCAGGTCCAGGAGGGTCAGTGCCTGGATTACTGGGAAGGAATATGGGGGAATTTCCTGGGAGTTTGGGTGACACAGGTATATGTATTTGTCAAAACTTGTTGAATGATCATTGAAGATTTATATATTCCATTACATATGAATTTTCCTTAAAAGACAAGAAATGTAAAAGGTATCGAATTCTACCTAAAGATCTGTATGACATAGTATTTAAAAGTGAAATGTCTTTATGTCTGCTACTTACTTTGATATGTATGAAAAAATAAGAGGGACTGATGAATGGACAAATAGATATGTGATAAAAGCAAATATATTAAGATGTTAATTACGAATCTAGCGCTGGATTTTTGATATTTGCTGTAATATTTGTTCAACTTCTCTGTATGCTTGAAATTTTTCAATTGCTTTTGGAAAAATACAACTTGAGAATATAGAAATACATACTTTTGAAGGTTTAAAGATGTGAATTACCTATAAATCAAAAGGACTTGGCAGTGAAGAAAGCTCAAGCTTCTATTTTTGTAACTCCTCTCTTAAAGTGTAGAAGGAAATAAGCAGAAAATCCCACTACTACAATGCATGACTGAGGGTCCCTCAGTTCTATGACACGAAACATGTGTCATAGGTGTTTTAGAAATATTTTGACTGTGTACTTCAAATGGACTTTTAACTTTAAAAAATTAGAGTGGATAAATCAAAGATATTGGAATACAAGGGCAATCTCTCGAGTCCTAAGAATTTGTTAAGAACAGTTTTTGCTTGCTGTGCAGAAAATTTGGAAAAGCTCATAAGTACATAGTGAAGAAGAAGGAAGCCAGCCATAATCTGATCACCAAAAGAAAAATCACTGTAAATAGTTTGAGGAGTGTATTTCCAGTGGTTTCTCTTTGCACATTTTTAACAAACTTAAAATGATAAATAGTTCAGTATATAGTGTGAATAAAAATTTTTCATAAATAAATTTAAGTACATAACGTTATTTTAAATGGGTATGTCATATTTTACTATGGAAATGTGAGCATGTAGGTTGTTTTAATTTAGTTTTCTGTAATAAATAATGTTGAAAAGAAACATCTGTGCAAAAACATTTGTTTTTAGGACAAAGAATTTCTGGAAATGTACATTTAACAGAGCATTTTAGCTGGTCTGTGGGTTAAGAATTAGTCCCCACGCGCCTTTGACAAAGTATCCTTACTGCTATTGAGAGCTCAATTATAGTAAATATGAGCTTAACCTCATCCCATGTTTTGTCAGTGTTCCAACAGCCCACGGAAAGACACTTGAACCCTGTCTACACCTGCAGTTCAGAGGAACACAGATTTAGGCACTGGGTAGTGTGTAAGATGAGAGGTAGAAATGAAGAACTCCGTTTGAAAGTGTTGCTTCCCGGCACCTAGGTGGCTCATGGGTTAGAGCCTCTGCCTTCGGCTCAGGTCATGATCTCAGGGTCCTGGGATCGAGGCCCCCGCAGGGAGCCCACTTGCTCCTCTCTCTCTGCCTGCCTCTCTGCCTACTTGTGATCTCTCTCTGTCAAATAAATAAATTAAATTAAATTTTTAAAAAAATCTTAAAAAAAAAAAAACGAAAGAAAGAAAGTGTGGCTTCCTTCTCCAGCAAGGGAGAGAAAGAAACTACTATCTTAAGTGAGGCAGGAGCCCAGACTGCCTGAGATAGTGAAGAGTTGCCTTTCTACCAGAAGAGGCTGTGCTTACCGTGCCCGCCCACCCCCCCACCCTCTCCCCAAGGTTCCTGCATCCACTGGATATCCCTGGAAAGAGCAGCCTCTGTATTATAAAAGGATGAAGACACTGCATCAGGTCAATAGGGGAATGGGTAAACCATTGTGCTGCGGTATTTCCATTCCACAGCAGAAAAAAAGGTGTGAGGCACAGAGAGACTTTCAGAAAGGGGGACTCACAGCAAAGGATCAAACATATTGTTATTCTGAAGGCAAGAGGACCTGGTACAAGATGAGGAAAGATTTGTCTCTCTCCCCTGTTCTGCTTCAGCAAATGACTCCATCTACTAGAGTACTAGAGCCGGCAGGCACCAGCTGGACAGAGCTCATTGGTAAATACACAGGAATTCTGCAGACTGGTTTAGTAACTTGAAACGGGGCCTTGCTGGAAGTATTCACAGCATGGAAATCAGCAAATACCACATATCAGAGCCCCCCTAACACGCCGCCCCACCCCGGGTCCTGGCTTACCAGTTCATCACAGCTCAAATCCAAAGCTCTGACTTCTCTCCCAAATTCCAGACCCATTATTGCCAACTACCTTCAGAACAGCTCTACTCACATTCATTAGGTTCAAAAGAGAACCCATTATATTGTCTCTCAGGTATGACCTTGCTAGTGTGTTCGTACTTCTGTTAACGATATACCATCTTCCCAAACACTGTAACTCAAAATCTCACAATCATATTTGATGCTACACTCAATAATAACAAGAAAAAATAAAGGGACAAAAAGAAGAATTATTCAAGTGGCATTTATTTAACACATTATGTCAGCCCTCGTGATTAGCCCTTTACAAACATTCTCACAATGTCTCTTGAATGTCTCTTCTGTTCTGCAAACGGAAATCTGAAGTTCAAGGAAGTTCTATCACTTACCCCAACTTATAAAGTTATTAATTTTCAGAACTATGATTTTAATCCTGGACCCTCTGAGTTCAGAAACCATTCTTAAACCCAAGTGTCATATTTCTAACCAGTCATCTTTCCAATTTGGCCCTCCAGGCCTTTTGTCATTACTTTTATGGATGTATTATTTATATACAATAAAATGTAGAAATCTTCACTGTGCATTCACTGTGTTGACAAATTCACACGTTTGTGTCAACTCACACTTGAATGAAAATATAGAACACTTTCCTCACCCCAGAAAGTTTCCTCCTTCCTTGTTCCAGTCAGTCAACCCTAGAGAGTAACTACTGCTTTGATTTCTTTTATCCCAAGAGGGTTTTATCTGTTCCAAAATTTCATATAAATGAAACCACAGAGCATACACTCTTTCGTGGAAGGCTTCCTTCGCTGAACATTTTGAGAATAATCCATATTATTCACATATATTAGTGTTTTATATCTTTTTATGGCTAATACTTCATTGTATAAATAAATCAATGTTTATCTACTCTTCTACTGACAGATGAATGATCGGCTATTAGTATAAGGATGCTATGAATATTCTTCTACTAGTCCTTTTGTTGACATATGTCTTCATTTCTTTTGGGTTAAATTGAAAAGCATGAGGGCTAACCCATAGGTTTGGTGTATCATTTATCTATATGAGAAATTGTCATAATGATTTCCAAAAAGTTATCATTTTATAGTCTGACTACCAGTACAGATATTCTCTACTTACAATTGGATTACTTCCTGATAAACCCACTGGAAGTTGAAAATATCTTAAGACAAAAATATATTTAATATACCTAACCTACCAAACATCAAAGCTTAGCCTAGCCTACCTTAAAGGTGCTCAGAACTCTTACCTTAGACTACAGTTGGGCAAAATTCTCTAACACAAAGCCCATTTTTGAAGAAAGTGTTGAATAGCTCACATGATTAATTGAATACCATACTGAAAGTGAAAAACAAAATGGTCCTATGTGAACAGAATGGTTGTAAACATATAGGTCGTTTGCCTTCATGATCACGTGGCTGCCTGGGAGCTGTGGCTCGATGCTGCTGCCCAGCAGCGCGAGAGAGAATCCTACCATGTATGACTAACTGGAAAAGGATCAAATTTCAAAATCTGAAGTTCTGTTTCTACTGAATGCATATTGCTTTTGCCTGATCGTAAAGTTGAAAAATTACATTGAGCCGTCAAATGTTGGGGACCATCTGTATGTGATGATTCCAGTTACTCCACATCCTTGCCAACACTTAGTACGTATTGTCAGGTTTTTTTTTTTTATGATTTTAGCCATTCTGGTGAGCGAGTAGTGACAACTCATTGGCTTTGATTTGCATTTCCCTAACGACATTTCCCTTATGATACATGATGTAAACCCAGACGTTGAAGAAAACACAGGAGTAGCAGGAATATTATCTTTGTGACTTTACAGAGGGCAAAAACTTGTTTGACAGGACCCAGAAAGTACTAACCTAAAAATATCTATAAATCTACAGATACACATACGCATACAGTGGACTTCATCAAAATTAAAACCTTAGAAAATGAATAAACAAGCCACATCCTGCAATAAATACATACATATAAGACACTTACACCCAGACTATATAAACAACTCTTTCAACTCAGAATTTTTTTTAAAATCCAAAGGGAAATGATAGGCAAAAGACTTGAACAGATAGTTCACAAAGGAAGATATACCGTGGCCAAAAAGGTACACAAGAAAATTCCTCACAGTCTTTCATCTTTACCTTTTTTAGGAGCCAATCGTTTTTTATTTTGCACTACAGTTTCTGTAAGTATAACTCCCAACCCAAACTGCAAACCACTTGAAAGCAAAATGAACATTTGAGGCATTTTGTACCAGGGTATATATACAGGGGGAGATATGAAAGGCTCACAAATATTTTTAAATGGTTGACCAAATGAATTAACATTGTATATCATAAGACATTTTTAGCTGGTCATTAATATTGTAAGCAAATGAAGCAGTAATATTAGAGCAGCATCAAGAGAGAAGAAAGAAAATAGATAACAAGAGAAGTAAGCCTGAGAGGGGGGAAAAAAAAGTATTTCCCACAGACAGTTGAAATGTCATTCTAAGTGTTCGTGTAAAATATAAGAGGAAATAGAGCTAGTAGAATAAAACGACAACGATAATGTGAAATAAAGCTTTCCAAAAATAAGACACCTACTTTTTTGCATGGGCAACCCATCTCTGTGTGAGTAATTTTGCATCTATGAAAGCCCAGGGGAAGCTATCAGACCAAAACAGGAAGCTGTGCCTGTGCTCTCAGGCGGAAGTCACCAAGACATGGCTCTTGTGTACTCTGATGTGCATCCTGCTTGCCAGAAGACTCAGATTCCTTGTCAAAAAAAATAGACCCCAAAAATGCAGATGGCAGCATGACTGCATCACCATAGCATTTTCAGATTCAGGTGACATCTTGGAATTCCCAGCATACTATAACTTTAACTCTTATTGGGTATGCTCTTTCTGAAGTAAAATTTTTTCACTGAGGCACATGTGAGTGACTTGTGCAAAACTTGTTTATCCCCACGATTCATGAACCACTATTCAATATTTACAGTAACTCTGAAAAGGAAATTTCTAGAACCAGAGGTTTACTCAGGCCATCTTCACAATTATTTATTAAAAAAAAAAAATGCACTCTCTGTTCCCAGACGATGTTCTCAAGAACCAGTCCTTTCAAGGAAATGGGAAGCAGGGTAAATCGGGGAGGGAGATGAAACAAAGAGACTTTGACTCAGAAACAAACTGAGGGTCTTGGAGGGGAGAGGATGGGGGTATGGGTGAGCCTGGTGGTGGGTATTGAGGGCATTGCATGGAGCACTGAGTGTGGGGCATAAACAATGAATCTTGGAACACTAAAAAATTAAAAAAAAAAAAAAAAGAACCAGTCCTTTCAAGAAAAAAAAAAATCTGAAAAATTTAAAGGATCTTATTTCTCTGTCCCAAATTTCAAGCAAATCTGTATAAATCTTTCAATTCTCATGTAAAAGAAAGATTGGTTCTTTTCCCTTTCTTGATTAGAGCTTTGACACAAGCAGAAGTTCTGACCAATAGAAGAAATTTTCATGACTTCTCCTTTTTGAGATTATCAGGAGGGAAAAAAAAGCAAGCTTCCTTAATAAATTGAATTACATTTCATGACTAGAGTAGTAAACAAGAGGATTAGAGGGACACTCTGGATGGGGTTCATACAGGTCCTGGGAAAAGAAAGGAAAAAGGGAATTTTAAAAAAAAGAGAGACAGGGCACCTGGGTGGCTCAGAGAGTTAAGCCTCTGCCTTCAGCTCAGGTCATGATCTCAGGGTCCTGGGATCGAGTCCCACGTCAGGCTCTCTTTGCTCAGCAAGGAGCCTGCTTCCCCCTCGTTCTCCACCTGCCTCTCTGCTTATTTGATCTCTCTCTCTCTGTCAAATAAAAAATAAAATCATTAAAAAGAGAGAGAGAGAAGAGTTAAAATATTCCGAAGATTCTAAAAAATAACATTCCAGAATTGCACTCTGTGTGTGTGTGTGTGTGTGTGTGTGTGTGTGTGTGTGTGTGTGTGTGTGTGATTACGGAGGTGGAAGGAGGAGGTGTATAAGAATCAGACAAAAGCAAACCTTAAATGAAAGTTATAGTTTCGTCAGGAAAACCTTGACGAATAAACATATTTATCTCTATTCAAGCAAAACATACCAAGATAATTAGCAGAACTCCTTAAAGAATGTGACCTCTCCTGAGATGCCATCTCAGAAACATTATTCTCCAATAATAGAACCATCTAACACATTCACGCATACACACACACACACACACACACACACACACACATCTTAACATGTTAACACCAGACCCAAAGACATAGTAATAGACATAAAGGAAGGACAGATGGAAATTGCAAAATAGAGTATTCATAAACACCTTGGGTGGACATACTTCAATCTCTTGAAGTCACACTTCTTTCCCAAGTTTTCTCGATGAGAAGCTAATAAGAAAACAAAGTGTTTGTGGCCAGGGTTGGGAGAAAACAAAAAAGTAAATTGTTCAAAGTTCTGGAATGACACCAAGGCAAAGGCACATTCAGTCCGAATGTTGCCCTCCTTGTCTTTTCCAACCTGTAAATAGACGGAGAACGCAGTGCTTGAAGCTCCTCTGCTCTCCTTGACCATCGTCGCTCAGGGCAAACTTGGCTTAGATTCTCCACAAATGTGACGCATTCCTATGAAAGAGACACATATATAATTTTTTAGATCTGTCATATTTTTAAATGCTCAAGGAGAGCCTATCATTTAAAGGATTCCCCCCTCATTTATACATGTCTAAGTTCCAATTTTGGCATTTGGGACTTCTATAAAACGTAGTGTATCAGAATAGTGTTCCATTTCAGTATCAGTGAATGGCTTTGCTAAACCAGAATCAGGCTTCAGCATGTTATTTCTGTATTCTAATTCAAATCCTTTATGTGACTACCTATCCATTTCTAATTTGAGTTTTGCTGGGTGGTTTAAAGCTTTCACGTCCTTTCATATCTACTTTTTAAGATGCTTAGTTTAGCATCTTGCATTTTCCCGCCAGGGTTTTCTTGTGCGTAATTCTTTGGCATGCCAGGAGGCAGGTTCTGAAACAGTTGTTGGGCCCCCAAACTCTCCCAAGGAATATGGGTAACTTCGGAGCGTCCAGAAGGATTTGGTCCCTGGGGTAAGGAGTGCTGTTTGTTTAGTGAATTAGCACCTCCACAAAAGATCGCAAAGAAGGTGTTCCTCATGGGGTAGAGCACAGAAATAGGGAGGAGAGTTGCTCTGTTTCAGCTCTAGCTGGTGCTCGGTCAGCACTCTACCAATGTTAGGCTCCAGTTCAAAATTGGTAACCTCAATGTTTTTAACCAGTGTTCACCATGTTTGAAGATCTGATTTAGAAGATATCAGCTGGCATCCATGGTCTTGGAGGATCTTTTAATGAGAATGTGGTTTATTTAGTCATAGATGATTCTGATGCCTGTCTTACTTATTCATGCTCCCTTGGCAGAAACATGGAGCACATTTTCCAGGTATTTTAGTTCTGACATGGATTTTTCTTTTTCTTTAATTCTGTGCTTTCGCAATAAATCTATACTGACTATCTTAAGGTCTAAATATATGAAACAGGAATGGTGAAAAGGCACCTGCATTACAGTAGTACCAATAATAGCTCCCAGTTCTGCATGCTAACTAGGGCACAACCTCACGGCTGAGTTATTTACATATATCTAATCTTTATGATATGGCTGCAATTTAGGTACTCTTAATAATATTTCACAGATAAAGAAACCCAGCCTGTACCTTACTGAAAATGTGTGTCACCTTGACCCCAGAGCTTAAGCTTTTGACCATTACACTCTCCTGCCTCTCTCTGCAATGCATTCAAGTGTCCTTTGAAGAGCTGCAACACTCAGTAAAGGTCAGGTAGTATTCTCGTGGCTGCTGGAAAGGAGTCTAATTCCTGCACTCTTCTTACTGCCACAATCTAAAGGAAGGAGTGCCTTCAAGTGGTTTGAAGAATGTAGCCATCTTTCTTGAGTCATTGGAGTGTAGCTATCCCAAGAGGAGAAGGTGCAGGAATACTCAGAACTAGTGTTTTAGATTTTCAAGAACTCAAGTTAGGGGCCAATGTCACCAGAAACAGCTGCCATCTACTTCTGAGTGTGGGGAAGAAAAAGCCTTGACGAAAAGCAAACAAAACAGCTACTTCAGGGCTGATGAAGGCCTGCCTGGAATGTCTGTATTTTTTGCTGTGGTTGCAAAGAAAATGTTTGCATTCTGAGAGCACTTCAAAATGAGTTCATTTATCTGCTCCTTGGAAGATCCTTCTATGTTAAGGAAAGAAATTGTTTCTGTGACATCACAAGTTGAAGACATCTGGTTCCATTATCCATCACTGTTATTTAGAAGTGAGAAATTGATTGAAGGCCAAAGATCAGGACTCTGGAAGGAGAAAACTCAAACAATGTGATCAGTACGTGGCTAACACCCCTCCAGCTTATGTAGATATGACATCTCAGAGTTTAAGGCCTATTGTTTTCTGACATATCTCTATGACAAAATATTATTTGTCAGTCTTCCCTGAAACAGAAGTACACATCACTACGGAGACATGAGATTGCTTTTGCTAACAAGTTGATCATTTGGGCAGCAATAAGTAATTGTGAGTTATCAACAATTGCTTTGTTAAGCAAATAGATTTCAGCAATTTCTCTCAGGTAAAATATTGCTTTCATGACATCAACCCTTTAGCTGAAAAAAGGAATTAATCTGTTGTTGAGGCAACTAAAGTGATCTTAACTATAGCTGTGAATTTGGTTGCATCCATAGATTGGGGAACTATTTTGTTGATCTTAATGTATTCTTGAATTTACAAGAATTTCCTCTTGCTCTCTCTTCTCTCTCTCTCTCTCTCTCTCTCGTCCTCTCTCACCCTCTCTCCCTTTTCTCTCTCAGTTACACAAGAATCTTCAGGCCTGAGCTGGTGTAGAAAATGTCTATTAAAGTATTCAAATATTTACCCATCCACCATCATTAGTAAGCACTGCTTTGGAGCAGGGACAACAACAAACAGCCTCTGTCAGTTGAGAGGAAATGTCAAAATATCCTTATTGATAAGGGAAGATACCTGTGATCACACACATTCAACAGGGAGCAGACGCAGGTAAGAAAGGTGAATAAGTTGGTGGTGACCATCCAAGCCAAGAGCAGCTCAAGAACTGAAATTGGGCTATGAAACAGAGCTATGGTGTATAAGTAAACCCATTTCCATTTTTTAAATTCTTATTTAAGACTTCAGTGTTTCCAATTTCAGCATATTAATTTTTCTCTGTCCTAAATAAGTCTAATTTCTTACTGAATACAATTCTAATGTGTTTTGTGTTATTACCTATTTATCCCATTTTGTTTTAAAATGCACTCTCCTTTGTTCTAGAGGGGAAAACTTAAAAATCAAAACCTCCCTAAGGACAATGTACTGGAGAATCCATGGTAGGCTTTTTTAACTTCTGTCAGCCTATAGATACAGTTTGAAAGATCACTTGGGGCACCTGGGTGGCTCAGTGAGTTAAGCCTCTGCTTTCGGCTCAGGTCATGCTTTCAGGGTCCTAGAATCAAGGCCTGCATCAGGCTCTCTACTCAGCAGGGAGCCTGCTTCCTCCTCTCTCTCTGCCTACTTGCTATCTCTTTCTCTGTTAAATAAATAAATAAAATCTTAAAAAAAAAAAAAGAAAAAGAAAGAAAGATCACTGGATTCTGTGTAAATTGTTATTCCTGAGTTAATGAGATGAGTGTGTTGGTCAATTAATACATACCTTTAAAACAAACTGAGAATTAATACAATCTTTAAAACAATGTGAGAACGCTCTTAAAAGATTTCTGACAGAAGTAGCTAAAGCATAACATCCTTTAGGTCTGGGTTAGAAGCCAGAATAAGAGTTGAAGATTAAAACTAATAGGAAAAGTCTCAAAAATCTAAGTTCTGTTTTCAGTTAGACTCTTAAAGAAGGGTTTGAGTGGTTCCTATTCTATCTAAAACAGTTTGTTCATAAATAATGAATGTTAGAAAGGCAGAAAGCCTGAAGTCCCTTTACATCCAAAAGAAAATTTATGATCCCTTCAAAATTTTAAATCATTTCAGACTGGGTAAAAAGAATACCTTTAGGTATTCTTTTTGACCAAAGGTATTCTTTTTGACCTAAGTTCTACTCTGGCAACTTGCTAGAATTAGATTCCATATAAGGCAGAGTTAATCAACCTCAGCACTACTGGTACTTTGGACCAGATAATTCTTTGTTATTAGCAGCTGTCCTGTGAATTATGAGACTTCTAGCAATATTCCTGGTCTCTACCCACCATATTCTAGTGGCAACCCCATCATCAGATGTGAGAATCAAAAAATGTCTCCAGATAGTACTAAATGTCCCTTGAGAAAGATGGTGAAAAAAATCACCTCAGCTGAGAACCAGTGATAAAGGAATTCCTATGTAGAACGTGTGTGTGTGTGTGTGTGTGTGTGTGTGTGTGTGTGTGTGTATGTGTACATTTGGTGGTGGTGGTAGTGGTGGTGGGGTTCTTAAGAAACTAACTGTAAAATAATTTCAACTTTAATTTGGTACTGAAAAAAATGGCCTTAACACCTGTCATCTCCCATAAGAGGTGGAGAATATTTGCCTTCCCTTCAAATCTTTCTTTGCCTTATAAAAAACTTTGATAAAAAGAATGAGAATAAGTAACATTTTGTGACATCTGAAGCTAGGCCTTAAGAGGTCTTATAGGTTCCAATTTGCTGTCTTGGAGTGCTTCACTGAGGCCATCCTGTAAGGAAGCCAGTATAGCTTTCTGGAAAAACCAAACAGCACATGAAAGAATGACAAGATGTTCCAACCAACAGTAAGCTCCAGTACCAGACAGGAGTGAAGGCATCTTGGACTTTGCAGGCCAGCTGATTCTCCAGCCAACTCATCTCATGAGTGAACCTGAGTGAAATCAGCAGAGGAAATAACCAGCTATCTTATAGAATCAAGAGAATTAGGAATTGTTCTTGTTGTAAGCCTCCAAGTTTGGGGGTAGTTTCTTGTGCAGCAAGGAATAACATGGTTCTCCGGCTTGGACCTAGCATATGCTATTATCAAGAGACTCCTATATGAAATGTGGGGGATCAGATCCAGAGAGATGAGTGACTTATAGTGAGAGTCACGAAGACACGATTCCCAGTGTCCTCAGAGACTTCATACAGCTTCTCGAGAATGGATGTGTAGATTGGACACTAACTTCAAAACTTCATCCAATTCAGTTAGGAAGAAGTATATTTATGGAGTATCAACAATGTACAAAGTACAGAAGGTGAGGAGAAAGCTATAGCTTTCTACCTGTTTTAAAGTAAGTTAAGACAAAATCTTGGTTACTATTGCAAAAGGAAATAAAACATAAGGCCTAGAACAATAAAACTATATGCATTAAACAGATAATGATTGTGGAAGTTTTGTACTGAAATTGTCAACTTGGTTATGCTGGAAGAATTTTTCCAGAACCTACTTTCATCTTTTAATCCTTTCCAGATTAAAGTTGACCCAAAGAGAAATTCACATGGCATTTTTGATAGGTGGAGTTGAAGCTCTGCCATTATGCTCTGAAGGTTTTCATGGTTAGATGTAGTGAGAAATAGATGGAGAGATGCCAGTGGATTCCACCATATCCTTGCTCTACCCACTACCTTGTGTCCAGTTCTTCTTCCAAATTGCTAGTCCTGCTGATCAACAGCTACCTACCCAAAACACCACCTGAAGTTGAGGCAACAGTTTGCATGCATTCTGTGCCAGCTGTCCTTCATAATACAACTTCAGCATTTGGGCATTCTTAGCTTCCAGATTTTCCTGTAACTTATCACTTGTTTTATTGTATACTGTGATAGAAGGGCTGGCCAGTGGTATTTATCTGATCCTTTAAGTCTTTTTTTTTTTTTTTTTTGGACTTCTCTTCATCTTCTCCCATATTTGTGCATGGTCTTCCCATAGTAGACTTTTTCTATCATGATACTCATAGTAAGTTTTCCTTCCCAATGAAACCGTGGAAAATAGGGTAACACAGTTCAGAAAGAAGAAGTAGAGAGGATTTTATTTCATCCTGGCTATTACATGGGATTACACTTAATTTGGGGGATCCTGTATATGTTGGTTTTTCTAGCATCAATGATCATGGAAACATCTTACAACATCGTGTCCTTTCATTCTTCACCTGGTCATGGAAAAGCAGAGGATGGCAGAAAACATTAAAAAAAATCAATCACTCCTGATCCTTAGTTGTTCCAGTTAGAAATCCAGGAAGACTCAAAGGGATATTTTTTTAAAACATGGCCAGTGGGATTAATACACTGTCTAATGTGATAAAGATCTCATGGGCAAAAACTATATTGAGGAATAGTAATCAGGTGCATTTCTTAAATCAGAAGTAGAGAAAAAGTAACACTAGATATGTTGGTGACACAAGAAAATGTTTATGACATCCAAAAGGAGGTGTAGCTTAGAAATAATTTAAATAGGTTTAAGTATCCATCATAAATACCAAAAAAAGAAAAACTGTAGGCAAATGGAATTTTGAAAGCTCTAAATCACTAAAGAATAAAAAATTTTCTGTAAGATATATTGAAATGTAACAGGGAGACATAAATGCTAATAGTCCCTTGGTTGATAAAATTGAGCTTTGGACTTCTGAAAGTATTATATGTGTAAAAAAGCTGTGATGTTTATATTCCATAATGGTTAGAAGAAATCCTGAAATCAAGAAAGACTACAATTCTAAACTGTAGATTTTTTTTTTTAAGATTTTATTTATTTGACAGAGAGAAACACGGCCAGAGAGAGATCACAAGCAGGGGGAGTGAGAGAGGGAGAAGCAGACTTCCCGCGGAGCAGGAAGCCCGATGTGGGACTCAATCCTGGGTCTCCGGGATCATGACCCAACCAACTGAGCCACCCAGGCGCCCCAACGGTAGATTTTCTTTTTAAGCTCAGTGGATCAAGTCAAACATATGCTATTGGTTTTCACTTACTTTTGGCCCTAAAAGATTAACCCTGGGCCATAGGGGATGTACACCATCTACACCAATGGTTAAAAAATTCTAGAGGGCATCAGATATCACTGATGGGGGCCTGCAGAAAATATTCCAAATGGGCCCATATGTATGACTATGACTCAATAAACCATGAGTAGAATTAGGAAATTTCTACTTTTTAGAAATATCCCAGGTGATTCTGACCTAGATAGTCTAAGATCATACTTTGAGAGACAGTTATCTGGACCCAAGAGAATAAGTACACAAGTTCTGTACTGAGTATCCAAATGAAAATTCCTAACTGTTATTTTCAAAGTATAAAAATACCACATAATGTCCAACATGATGCTTTGTTGAAGAGAACCTACCAGTTGCTTTGTTCCCAAGGAAAATGCATGAAGCTCATTATTTGTGTGGGAAAGAGAGAGAGAGAGGGAGGAGAGAGAGAGAGAGACAGAGAGAGAGACAGAGAGAGAGAGAGAACATCTTGTACTGAAGATGTTCCTGATGATGTTGGCAGCTTTATCTCAGATGTCAAGACATGAGGGTCTCAAATTCGCTAATAGGCTCAAGAAGATGGCTCCAACCAAAGCAGAATTTTTCCCCATTATGTAGTGTTCATTTTGAAGAAATGTATAAAATTGTTCATGTGATTTATTGATCAAGGAAAATCTGTATTTTTTTCCTAGTAGCATATAATTAGGAAAATGAAGAAAAACTTTAGCTCACTATGAAGAGTTTACTTTTGGCAAATGGGAAAAAATGTTCAAATATTCCACTCTTCAAAAATGGCAAGGGGGTATATGTGTCGAATTTTAAGGATTTTGCAATAATTCAGAAGTGAAATGGGATATCAATTATCCAAACTTAGCATCTCAATTTTGCTTATATTTTTGTGAGTGAAAATGTCTTTGCATTTAACAAGGACAAGCATTTCAAATGTTCTTTCTTGCGTCCTTGCTTTGTAGACTTTGTTCCTGCTGTCTAAAATGCCTTCCTTTACCTTCTTCACTTAACTAAATCCTGCTTTTTCCTGAGACTCAGCTCAGACTCCACCCCTTCCATGGGGTTTTCCTTGAAATCCTCCATCTCCACCACTTTACTTCCTCAACTAAACACTTCTTCCTACCTTTTAATAGTAGCTGGTGCTTCCCTCCATCACTCCATTGTGACTCTGATGTCTGCAGCCCCTTTGCCTCCAAGAGAGTTCAACAAGATCAAAAGCCTCATCTTATTTGTTTCTATTTCTGGAGCTGAGCAAAGAGGAGGGGTTAAAAAATGACAGCATAATAATGGATTTTTAAAATTGAAAAATATTAAATCTTAGTGAAGCATAACAAGAGTGTTAGTTGCATGTGTACAAAAAAATCAGGAGGTCATTTACTGGAAGATGTGTAACCACATCAAGAAAAGCTAATATAACATATCACACACCCACTACAGTAAACATGTACATCAACACATAACTAAAGGAGTACGTATGATCTGCTATGTTTAAGTGTTACAAAATTATAGTATGGTTAGAATTTATCTTTCCCCTGTTTTTTGTTTTGTTTTGTTTTTTTTTTTTTAAGATTTTATTTATTTGACAGAGAGAAACACAGCCAGAGAGGGAACACAAGCAGGGGGAGTAAGAGAGGGAGAAGCAGGCTTCCCTATTGAGCAGGGAGCCCAATGTGGGACTCGATCCCCGGTCTCCAGGATCATGACCTGAGCCAAAGGCAGTTGCTTTACCAACTGAGCCACCCAGATGTCCTTTATCTTTCCCCTTACACAGAAACACACACACACACACACACACACACACACACACACACACGAGGCTCAAAGTAATGAAGCTTTCTGGCACTTCTGTTTTCTCTGTATAGTATCTGGCACAGAGCTGAGCAAAAGTCAATGTTTCTATTTCTTTGGGTCTTATTAACAGCAAGAATCCACTTAGTACTATTCTTTGAGGTACGTGTGCAAATTCTCCTAACCAAAAATAAGAACACAGGGGCGCCTGGGTGGTTCAGTCGTTAAGTGTCTGCCTTCGGCTCAGGTCATGATCCCAGTGTGCTGGGATCAATCCGTGCATGATGCTCCCTGCTCAGTGGGAGGCCTGCTTCTCCCTCTCCTACTCCCTCTGCTCTGTTCACTCTCCCACTCCCCCTGCTTGTGTTCCCTCTCTCGCTTTATCTCTTCCTGTCAAATAAATGAGTAAAATATTTTTTAAAAAGTATTTGATTTTCAAAGAAAAAACATAAAATAGTTCTTTCCATTGAATTATGTACTTAAAATACAACTTCATCACTTAATTAGTATTGCCTATTTGGGTACAATATTACATTTACATTAATGTTCAAAACTTAAAAAGAAATACAAATTATTTACTTCTTTTGTAATTTTTCCCCCACTGCAGGTTGAACTAGGCAAGCCCAAGCAAACTGTGATTAAGTAAATGTGTTTCTTTTAATTAATGAAATTAAAAAGTTGGAACATGATGTTCATAGCTCCTTAAAATAATGACTAAGAAGAGGTACCTTAGTATTTAGCACAGTGAGACAATAATCAGAAAGTCATAAAAACAGATACCTTTAAGTAGACAAACCTATGTAATACATAGGGTTTATTCCAATAACCCCTAAAATTAATATCTCATGAACAAGTGCAAATCGCTGCATCTTATTCAGTGCAATCAGACTGAACCTACTGCCTGACCATAAAGCTGTCATTGCAAAGGCATTTATAGCCTCAGCAAGCAAATATTGTCCAGGTAGAAGATGAACACACATGAAAAGGGAAAACATGTTGCATATTTCAAATGAAGAACTATTGAGTTTTTAAAAATTAAAAGGCTTCAACTATTTTGAGTCCTATATCCACTCAAAATCCCTATGTCACTTTATATCATTCTTAGAAATCATGAACTTTTATGATTTCAAGTATAGTCCAGCTTGAGATGTGGCTGAAGATGCATTTATCTTATTTTTAAAAGATTTTATTTATTTATTTGAGAGAAAGAGAGTGTGAGAGGCTGTGCATGAGTGGGGGAGGGGCAAAAGGCAACTTGGACTCCCCGCTGAGCTGGCAGCCCACGAGAGGCTCCATCTTAGGACCCTGCGATCAGGACCTGAGCTAAAGGCAGATGCTTAACTGAGCCACCAAGATGCCTCTGAAGATGCTTTTAAACTCTTCAGGGGTACAAAATGGATTACTGGGACTTCATCAAGAGAGAAAGCTTTTGCACAGCAAAGGAAAGAGTTCACAAAACCAAATGACAACTGATAGATTGGGAGAAGATATTTGTAAATGTCTTATCAGATAAAGGGCTAGCATTAAACATTTATAAAGAACTTATCAAACTCAACACCCAAAGAACAAATAATCCAATCAAGAAATGGGCAGAAGGCATGAACAGACATTTCTCCAAAGAAGGCATACAAATGGCCAACAGACACATGAAAAAGTGCTGAACATCACTGGGCATTGGGAAATACAAATCAAAACCACAGTGAGATATCACCTCACATCAGTCAGAATGGCTAAAATTAACAATTCAGGAAATGACAGGTGTTGGCAAGGATGCAGAGAAAGGGAAACGCTATTACACTATTGGTTGGAATGCAAGCTGGTGCAACCACTCTGGAAAACAGTATGGAGGTTCCTCAAAAAGTTGAAAATAGAGCTACCCTATGACCCAGCAATTGCACTCCTGGGTATTTACATTAAAGATACAAATGTAGTGATCTGAAGGGGTACATGCACCCCAATGTTTATAGTAACAATGTCCACCCTAGCCAAACTATGGAAAGAGCCTAGATGTCCATCAACAGATGAGTGGATAAAGAAGATGTAGTGTATATAGGTACAATGGAATACTACTCAGCCATAAAAAAACTGACATCTTCCCATTTCCAACAACATGTTTGGAACTAGAGGGTATTACACTAAGCAAAATAAGTCAACCAGAGAAAAACAATTACCATATGATTTCACTCATATGTGGAATTTAAGAAACAAAACAGAGGAGCATAGAAGAAGGGAGGGAAAAATAACAAAGATGAAATCAGAGAGGGAGACAAACCAAAAGAGACTCTTAACCATAGGAAACAAACTGAGGGTTGCTGGAGGGGATAGAGGGATGAGGTAACTGAGTGATAGGCATTAAGGAGGGCACATGATGTAATGAGCACTGGGTGGTGGTATATACAACTGATGAATCACTGAACTCTACCTCTACAACTAATAACATATCATATGTTAATTAATTGAATTGAATAAAATCAAATTTAAAAATACATATAGACATTTAAAAACATTTTAGTGGCACAATACCTGGTTTGTTGATATATATAATTTTTTTTAAAAAGAGAAATATGTACATCTTAGATTCTGATGGGCATAAACAAATGTGTTGATTTTATGATACATACTAATACACTGAAATTATTCCAAAAGAAGTAGTTAGATGTTAATATAAAAAGAACTTCAGTGTATTTAAGGGAATGTGCCAGAAATAATGAATATTTGGGATTTTGACAAATCAAAATAATTGGCCAAATTAAATGGAAGATAAATCCTGATTTGTCTCTGGAAACAAATTTTTCTTTGCTGAGTACTTAGGGCAATAGTTCGTATTCTTATTTGAGTGTTTGACCCTCTTCATGTCCTCAGTCAGACGTTTTCTACTCAGTGAGGCCCACCCTGATGACCTATTTTAAAACTGAAATATCCTACCCACACTTCTGAATCCCTTTACCCTGGCAGTTTTTTGTTGTTTATGTTTCACTTTTTTCATAATACTTCCTCCTATTTAACTTATTTACTATGTTTATTGCCTATAGTTTATCTCCTTTAATGAGAACATAAATTCCTCAAGAGAGGGATATTTTATCTGATTTGCTCAGTGGTAACTGGTACATGGGAGTCACACTATAAATACTAGCTGACTTTCAGTAAATTTGTATGCATACTCTCTAAAAAGTAAAAAACAATGTTTTAGTAAAAACCCACTTTACCAATGAGTAAAGCTGAGCACAAGTATTATTTGGTAGCAATTCATAGTACAAATTTCCTGCAATTTTTAAATTATACTACACTATTTAGAATAATTTAGAATAATAATTCTATTCTAATAATTTAGAATAATTGTTTTCAAGTGTATTTTTGTTAATAAATATGTCTACTTCTGTATATTAGACTGTAGAAAGTCTTTGTTTGACAGCTTATAGACAGAGATATGTATGTGGGAAACTCACTTTTATAATAATATCTTAACAGAATACATCAGTCTAAGAAAATTGGTTTTACTTTACAGTCAAACTTTTGAATCTGAAAACTCTGCCTTAAATTTGACATTAGGAACATTTGAAAGAAAAAACGGAAAGGCATTTTCATAATACATTGTTATACACCCATTTCCTTGATGACCTCATCCATCTCCATTACTGATCTACTGCATCTATACCACTTTCTCATCCATTTAAATTTCAACACCTGCCCCACATCTGTCTTGCCAGGATGACCTCAGTGCTTTGTCAGATACAGGAATATGAGTAGAGCAAATACTTTCATCACTTTTATTACTACACTTTCAATAAGTTTTCCCAGTGCCTACCTTTCTAGTCAGGGAAATGTGACCTTGTTTGTAAATTCTACTATTAAAGTTGGAGTTATCCCTGAAGTAGGAATGCCTTCAGTCTTCAGGGAACATTGACTTCTTCAACTATCCAGCACATATTTGGGAATCCACCCTGGAATTTAGGGATGAATTATCTTACCCTCTAAATATCACATGTGGCTTACTTGGTTAAGCCACTGCCTTCAGCTCAGGTCAGGTTCCTGGAGTCCCCAGACTGAGTCCCGCATCAGGCTCCCAACTCCATGGGGAGTCTGCTTCTCCCTCTGACCTTCTCCCCTCTCATGCTCTCTCTCACTCACTCTCTCTCTCTCTCAAATAAATACAATAAATAAATAAATAAATAAATAAATAAATAAATAAATAAATGTCACATCTAGCTATCTGGGTTCACAATGTGGAATTGATAGTGATTCCTTGCCACTAATATTCAAATTTCCCACACAATCCTACTACAACTTCATCTTCTAGCATTCCCATGATCTACCATTATGCATGAAATATGTGATCCGAATCCACATGATATATTGAATATATATCAGTAAAATTACAGAAATTTTACTGTTCAGTAAAATTACAGAAATTTAATGACAGTTCTCTTTTTGGCTACAGTGTAGATAAGAAAAATGCAACAAAACAAAATAAAACACAAAAAGGTGATCATTGTGGTTGGTTAATTTCATGGAGCTCTCATAATTTGTTTTTGAATAAAAGTGCATCTAGGGAAGGTATTGGGTCAGATGTATCATGCTCTTCTTCCTGTCTCTGATGTCATTACAAAAGTTCAGGCGATCATGATCTTTCTGGACTATAGCAGTTGCCTCCTAAGTGGCCTTCCCTTTCCAGTCCTGTCTTTCTCCTTTTTCATCCTCCATAGTATTGATAAAATTATCATCCTGAAAACTTTAAACCCCTTGCAAACTCCTTAGTGTATACAAAATAAAATCCATCCTCCTTCAGAGCCTTAACATTGACTTATTTTTCAGACTACTCTCTCTTCTATCTCTCACCTTTTCCTGTGGGCCTCAGAGGAATATGCTTGCTGTCTGAGGTGTTCATGATGTTCCACTTGATTAGGATCTCTGTGTTGGCTTTGACCACCCATTGACTAATATGGAACTTGACACATACTAGACACCAATAAACAGATTGCAGATTAAGATGGTTGATGAAAATTTTTATCTTCTTTCCCTTTCCAAATTAGAAAGGAAAAAAATGAAAGTAAAATGGATATACTTTAGGTACAAACAGTAAATGAGCTCAATCAGGAATTAGAGGAAGATAGGAACATTGGCATATAAAATCCAATAGAGCTGATGAATCTGTGACCCAATATATGTTAAAAAAAAAAAAAAAGAAAGCTCTTGTAAATGTTTATGTTTTTCAATTTTTTAACTCTCATGGTTTCCAGTTATTTCGCATGGACACAACTCATCAACAAAATTAATGACCTAGAAGATCAAGCAAAGCAATTCTCTCAAAACACAAGGAAAGGATACAGATGTGGAGAGTGTAAGGAAACCATTAGGAAAAATAAAGGATTGGGGTACCTGGGTGGCTCAGTCAGTTAAGTGTCTGCCTTCAGCTCAGGTCATGATCTTGGATCCTGGGATGAAGCCCTGGGTCAGGATTCTTGCTCAGCGGGGAGTCGGCTTCTCCCTCTGCCCTTCAACCCACTTGTGCTTCCTCTTCACCCTCCCTCCAAGTTGTGCTCTCCAGTTATTGCTCTCACTCTCTCAAAAAAATAAATAAAATCTTAAAAAAAAAAGGGAAATATAAAGGATCAATTCAGAAGTTTCTATTTCTATTTAATAGGAATTCCAGTAAGAGAGAATGAAGCAGATGCAGTGTTGGAATAATTAAAAATTAATAGCAGAAAATCTCTCTGAGACAGAAAAAAAAAAAGGAAATCTTTTATTTAAAAAAATTGTCAGGGGTGCCTGGGTAGCTCAGTTGGTCTGCCTTTGGCTCAAGTCATGATCCCAGAGCCCTAGGATAGAGCCCCTCATGGGCTCCCTGAGCAGGGAGCTGCTTCTCCCTCTCTCACTCCCTCTGCTTGTGTTCCCTGTCTAGCTGTGTTTCTATCAAATAAATAAATAAAATCTTAAAAAAAGAAAGTCATCAATTGCCACTTTGCCATGTTCTCAATGGAGTGAAAATTTACCTTCAAAGACAGAGAGAAAAATCATAAAAACTAAAATCACGAAATAGGAAATGAGTTTCCTTCACCTTCAGAGGAATGGAGTTAAAATGAGAATGTAAATGTATCATCTACAAATCTGGATGCTAGAAGACCCTGGAAAAAATTCCTCTCAGATTCTGATATTAAATTACTTTGAACTTAGAATACTATGTCCAAAAAAATTATCAATCAAGTATAAAAATAAAAGAAAAAACATTTGGGTGCATAGCAAGACTCAGATAACCTAAAATCCACAAACATCTCGTATATGGAGTACTTGGTGCAATAGACAGACAGACAGATACATACATATATATATACATACATAGAGATATATTGTAAAGAGAAAAGCATATAAGAAAGGGGAGGGCACTTGGGTGGCTCAGTGAGTTAAAGCTTCTGCCTTCGAGCCCCACGTTGGGCTCCCTGCTCGATGGGAAGCCTGCTTCTTCCTCTCTCATTCTCCCTGCTGTGTTCCCTCTCTGGCTGTGTTTCTCTCTGTCAAATAAATAAAATCTCTAAAAAAAAAAAAAAAAAAAGAAAGAAAACATCAACTTGATCTAGATCAGAGATTTTTTATTATTATTATTTTTTTAAATTTGTAATGCTGTGGATCCCTTCTGTAGTTGAAGTCTATGGACTGCTTCTTAGAATCACTTTTTTAAAAAATGCCCCATGAGGGGCTCTATCCTAGGACTCTGGGATCATGACCTGAGCCAAAGGCAGATGCTTAACAACTGAGCCACCCAAGCACCCCTGGAATTTGTTATCATGAATGGAGTTACATGATTTTCTCTGCCTTCCTACAAATAATGTATGTGTGTATGTTGTGGGTTTTTGTTCCCATAGTTATGTGTAAGGTGTTCTCCCAATGCTATTCTCAATATGCTCAGTATTTTTATAGACTGCAAATGCACAAAACCTACTTGTGTGATACACTAAGTGTGCTTGCCTTTAGCTTATCTCCCACTGTACAGAATGGAATTTTAGAGGAAACCAAGTCAAGAGAGGAAACTCTGCTGCTCAGAAGTTGCAGCAGGCATGGCCTCTATCCCTGAACCATCTGTGAATGCTAATAAGTTACTTGAAATAACATTTCAAACGATTATCCTAAATGTGATTTGTTTGAACTCACAACGCTTATACTTGTAGTTCACTCAGTTATCTGTGTTACAGAACACCCAGGTGCCTTAGGGAGAGTGAAAACTTCTCATTGCAACTGTCCAGTTTTATAAAACTTCAGGAAGTAAGGGAAAAAACTCATCTCCTTTTGACTGTTTGTCATTAGAGGTTAATCCGACTAACAGAGGGGAAAAAGGGTGGCAGAGACACCAATCTGAGAATGTGGTTATCTGGGCACATTTGTCTGAGGGGGTGATCAGCTCATTTGCAGGAACATCTGTAGGTAGGACTTGGAGAATATGTACAGTCTATAGGCTGATCTAATGACTATCATAAGTGATATTTTCACATACCTACACCAACTGAAAAATGAGATACATTTCTATGATTTGTACTGATGAAAGTCCCAGGTATTGCTAATACCATTATGTTTATTGCTTAGATTTATCATTGAAGCTCATGCTAAGTTTCAGCTAGAGGTTAGTGGAAATAAGGATATAATTTATTTCACCACCCAAATTTATAGACTAACTAAAATCTAGAGTCTAGAATTCTGGAATCCAGATAAACCAAATATTGATATAAAGCAATATATAATATAATATTATTTTATGTTTTTCCATGGATATTTTTAAGTTACTTTGTTGTTATTTTATTTAGGAATTTAGGAATTTCTAGGACATAAGAATTCCCAAAATTTTCATGAATATCTTAAATGCTTAATAATGACTGTTTAAATCAAGAATTTAACTGCTTTCTTTTTTGCTACATTCCCCTTTCTTTCTTTCTTTTTTTTTTTAAGGTTTTTGTTTATTTATTTGGCAGAGAGAGAGATCACAAGTAGGCAGAGAGGCAGGCAGAGAGAGAGGAGGAAGCCGACTCCCTGCCAAGCAGAGAGCCCAATGCGGGCCTCGATCCCAGGACTCTGAGATCATGACCTGAGCCGAAGGCAGTCGCCCAACCAAGTGAGCCACCCAGGCGCCCCCCCCCCTTTTTAAAGATTTTTATTTATTAAGATGATGTTTTCTAAGAAGATAAAAATTAGCAACACCAACTCAGGAGATGGGGAAAAGAACTG
>PITA01018484.1:0-40213 GCA_004023965.1 Spilogale gracilis
GAATTCAGCTCTCTTCAGGGAACTCCCTGAAATGCGGTCACCTGGCCTTCCGCCATCTTGACCCCCTCCATTTAATATAGTTTAAAGAAAACAAATGGAGAAAACAGCTCGCTCTTTTGTATTATAAGAGAACATATTTGAAAATGGCAATGTAGTCATTTTGGAGAAAAGCCTTTAATTTTTCTGGGGATATGGACCTCCAGTCTTGGGTTTTTTATCTTTTTGCTTAATATTTTCTCTCATTACAGATGGTGTCTTAATTGGCCAAATATTCAAAATACGGGGGATGCTTAGATGGCTCAGTAGTTAAGGGTCTGCCTTCGGCTCCTCCTTGATTGAGCCCCGCATTGGGGCTTCCTTCTCGGTGGGAAGCCTGCTTCTGCCTGTCTCACTTCCCCTTCTCTTGTGTTCTTTCTCTAGCTGTGTTTCTCTCTGTCAAATAATATTTTTATATTATATAAAATATAAAACATATATATATATATGGGCCTTTTTCATATTTTGGTATTTCAAATAAAATTCTTATTTCTTGTGGATTTTTCCATTCTGTATGTTAAATTTTAGATTTGATTAAAGATGCCTCTTGATTTTAGTTAATGATCTAGGGATCTAGAGATCCATATTCATTGAATACCCCCAATTTGATTGGAAATGTTGCATTGATTTCAAGAAACAATCTCTTTGACTCTCAGTGCATCAGAGGCTTTTCCACATCTCTCTGCTTTGTTCATTTAATGGAAAGGAGCCCAGAATATAAACAGGTTCCACAAAATTACTGACTCGGCATGTGACTGGCCAGCATTTGTTTCAGAGCAAGCCTACTTTTCCCAAAGTTATAAATCAGTTTGGCAAGAAAATAGAACCATGGCAATGTGTGTTTCTCTGTGATAGCTATGAATGGTTGAGATTTTAAAAATTAGTGATTACAGTTAGCTTTGTTCAGTGAACAGTATTTGAGTAATAATATTTCACAATAATTGATAGAATTTGGTATAACAAGAAGGAAAAATCCAAGTATTGAATGAAGGAGTGTTATTGATGGCAGAGACTTCATTTCATTTTACTTTTACTCCATAATAAAAATGGTATAAAAAGCAGTGTTTAAACATATATGTAAATAAGGCACAAATGGATTAATTTGCCTTTCCTCCTGGGCTTTACCTGGAATTATCAGTGAGTCAGAGAAGGACAATAAATGGTAGATATAAATAGCCTCAGCTAATCAAATATTCAGTAAGTTGTTGAGCATCTTTGACTAATAGAAGGCCATGTATCTTGGTTATTTTCCTGCATTAGTCAGACAAATTGAGGCGCTGGGTATTGGGTGATTGTACTAATTCTTCCTTACTGTGGAGGACCCAAGGGTATGACTTGATTTTTTTCACTCGAATTTACATATCCATTTTCTGCCTAATTGCTGTTTTCCTAATTGTTATTTTAAAATCCATATGAGTCAAAATGGTGTCCTTGTACTCATGTAGGCTGAGAAGACATACAAAAAGCAATGCTAAATAAGCAAGTAAATAAAATAAGTCTGGATTTAGAATGAAGTATGACTTAATAAAACAAAAAAATGCCAGGGACTTTACTGTAGTTTTTCAGTGTTATAAAACATAACAATTGTTAAATGATGAAAGTTTTATTTATGCCATACAGTACAAATTCATGTCCTCAAGAATTTTTTTTACTTAGGTATCTTTAAACATATTGCTTATGAACCTTTCAAAAGAATTTTGAACAAAAAACATTATGCTTCTGGTTTAAAGGTATCCTCTAAATTTTTTCATTGAAAGTTTAAGTAATTAAAACTTATAAAGGGGCGCCTGGGTGGCTTAGTTGGTTAAGCAACTGCCTTCAGCTCAGGTCATGATCCCGGAGACCCAGGATCAAGCCCTGCATTGGGCTCCCTGCTCGGTGGGAGGCCTGCTTCTCCCTCTCTCACTCCCCTCTCTTGCTTGTGTCCCCTCTCTGGCTGTGTTTCTCTCTGTCAAATAAATAAATAAAATCTTAAAAATAGATATATCTATTTACTTATAAAAATAATTTTTGATGTGGACATTATTGACATTAAAAATATTCTTTTGTTAGAGTCCAAAGGTTATACAGAGGGAATAGGACTTCCAAATGACAGTAAGTACTTCTGAAAATCTGTTCCTCCAAAGAACAATGAGGACACTTGCAAAAAATGGTCAAAATCAATGTTTTCAGAACTCTGGAGATTAATGAAAGGCTTGCAACAATCTGAAGAGTGTTTATTGAAGAAAACCAAAAGCTGCCATATATCCATAAGAACAGTAGGATTCTGTGGTATTTTCACTTGCTGGGTTACCACTCCTCTCTCCTCAGCTTCACAGCAATCTTGAGAACCAGTAGTCTCTCACAGCCACAGAGGCTTAGCATTCAGGGGAATGGGCAGTTAGGAGCTCCCTTGAAAGCCCCATTCCCAAGGAATTCTTATTATTTGACGTGTCCTACAGCTCCCTGGAAAATCCTCACTTGCAGAACTTGTTTTTCTTGAATCTGACTTTGTGCTCATTCAGTAAAAACAGTCTTTTCCCCAGAATGTTTGACTGTTGTTCAAAATTACTGCTGCATCTGGTGCTCATAGCAGTTGGGCAAACAAGAGGCTGACCAAAAATCTTAAAAGGAAAAGCTGGGAAATATAGCATACTGGTGAACTCTGCATCATTCTTGGGAATCTGTGTCTACCTGCCTGGAAAAAACCTGAGAAGGCTCTAAGCTCTTACCTCTAACAACCCTTGAGATTCTGCATGAACAAAAAGTGAAGACTACGACAGTCTAAAAGTTGTCCCGGAGCACTGAAATATCCCGTAACATGCACAAAGAACCCAATGACAAAAGCTGGGATACTTACTTCAAGGCATTTAAGGAAATCACTATCCAGTAATAAGCTGAGCTAATGGAGACTTCAGGGTTTACATACAACAAAGAATAGTTCAGGAAAAGCCACTAAACAACAATACAGTAAATCAGATTCCTCCCCTTCCCCAGCTGTTTGTTGAGCCAGCCCTGCATCAGGCTCCCTGCTCATTGAGGAACCTGCTTCTCCCTCTGCCTTCCTCTCCCCCTGCTTGTGTTCTCTCTTTCTCTGTCAAATAAATAAGTAAATCTTTAAAATTAATAAGATAGCCCTGTAATAAATGGATAAACAACTGACAAGTAGAAGGTAGATAATACACCGAAGATCAGACAACCAAAATATATAAAGCAAATACAGAATGAAAGTACAAGAAAGAAAAATTATAGGTCACTGATGGAAACATGTAAAAATCCGCCAAATACTAGCAAACCACAGTGAAGCGCATATTAAAAGGAACGCACACTGTGATCAAGTGGGGTTCATTCCTAGGAGGCAAGGAGGTTTCATCATATATAGATCAATAAATTGATATGTCACATTAATAAAATGAAAGATAAAATCATACAATCATCTTAATAGATACAGAAAAGACATTTAACAAAACTTAATATCCTTTCATGATAAAAACTCTTGATACATTAGGGATGGAAGTATGTGTGCCTCAACAAAGACCATATCGCTGCTAACTTCATTCTCCATGGTGAAATGATTTTGAATGAAAATTTTTCCTTTAAGAATGAGGCAAGGGTTTCCATTCTCACTATATCTATTCAACTTTGTAATACAGATCCTAGCCATAGCAATCAAATAAGGAAAAGAAGTTAAAAGAATCCATATTGGAAAAAAAGAAGTAAAATCGTCTGCTTGCAAATGATGTTCTTAAATATACAAGACCAAAGAGTCTACATACACAAAAAGGTTAGAAGTAATAAAGGAAATCAGTAAAGATTGAAAATAAAAAGTTAATATGCAAAAAGTCATTTGGGTTTGTATACACTAATAACAGAGTATATGAAAAATAAGTAAAACAATCCCAGTCACAGTGTTATCAAAAACAATGAAATACTTAGGAATAAAAGGAGGTGAAAGATCTGTACACTGAAAACTAGAAGACATTGATGAAAGAAATTGAAGACACAAATACAAGGAAAGATGTCCAATAGTCATGATTGGAATAAATAAGATGTCCATAGTACCCAAAGTCATCTATAGATCCAATGCAATCCCTATTTAAATTTCAATGGCAATTTTTACAGAAATGTAAAAACAACACTGAAATTTGTATGGTACCACAAAAAAACCCAAGGAGCCAAAGCAATTTTGAGAAAGAACAAAGACAGATGTCACATTTCTGGATTTCAAACTACACTACAAAGTTACAGTAATTAAAACAGTATGGTACTGGCATAAAAATAAACAAACCAATGGGACAGAAATCAGACCCCAGAAATGAACTCACATATATAAAATCAACTTATATAAGTTAGTATATATGTGTGTATATATGTATATAGATTTTTTTTTTAGAGTGTGAGCAGGGGTGAGGAGAGGCAAAAGAAGAGGGTGAGAATCTTAAGCAGACTCCACACTGAACACAGCCTGACATGGGGCTCGATTTTGCCACCCTAAGATCATGGCTTGAGCTGAAATCAAGAATTGCACACTTAACTGATTCAGCCACCCAGGTGCCCCACAATCATCTAACATTGACAGAGGAACCAAGAATACTGTAATGGGGTAATGATTGCCTCTGCAATAAATGGTATTGGGAAAACTGGTTTCCTATATGCCAAAGAATGAAACTGGACCCCTATCTTTCACCACTCATAAAATTTTCTCAGAGTGGATTAAAGACTTAGATGTAAGGCCTAAAACCATAAAATCCTGGAAGAAAACATTGGAAAGAAGCTCCTTGACATTGGTTTTGAAAATGATTTTTTTAATCTGACACCAAAGCAAAAGCAACAGAAAGAAAAATAAGTAAGTGAGACTACATCAGATTTGTTTGCACAGCAAAGCAAACCACCAACAAAATGGAAAGGCAGCCTATGAAATGAGAGGAGATATCTGTATATCACATATCTGATAAGAGATTAATATCCCAAAAATATAGGGAACTCCTACAACTCAAGAGCAAGAAAAAAATAAAATTGGGAAAGGAACTGAACTTTTCCAAGGAAGATCTATATAAATTGTCAATAGGTACATGAAAAGATGTTCACCATCACTTACCATTAGGAAATGCAAATCAAAGCAGCATTTAAAATGGCTATTATCAAAAAGACAAGAGATAACAAGTGGTGGGAACCCTTGTGCATTGTTGGGAGGAATGTAAATTAGTGCCTCTTGTCATTTCTGTGTACCATATTGAAGATTTTAACTAGTGTAATTTGGCAAGGAAAAAAACATATCAAGATTAGAAAGGGATAAGTGAAATTAACTGTGTTTACCAAAGTAAAATTAACTGCAGAAAACAATGAACTTGATTTTGTGTATAGAAAATCTTAAGGACTCTACAAAACAGAAACCTTAAAAATCTCAAAAACAAGTTCAGCAAGGCTGCAGAATGAAAGTTGAATGTACAAAGATCAATTTCTATATATCAGTAATGAATAATATAAAAATGAAATTCATGTCATTCACAGTAGTATCAGAAATACTAAGATACTTAAGAATAAACCTAAAATAAGGTTAGTGTATTAATGTTGGAAAGTATGAAACGTCGCTCAAAGAAATGAAGTGGGGATTGGAACCCTTGATGTCAAAGTGGCGTCCTCTCCAAAATGATCTTAAGAGTCGGTGCAATCACTGTCAAAATCCCAGATGGCCTTTTTTTCTGGCAGGGGGATGAGGGTGGAGGGGTGTTCAGTCTTGAAATTCATGTAAAATGGCAAAAAAATCTGAAGCACAACTTGGAGAACTTGTACTCTTTGATTACTACAAAACATTGCTAAAACAAGGCACAGATAAGTGAAAGAACTTCCCATGTTCATGGATTGGAGAAAATATCAAGATGTCCATACTACTCAAAGTGATCTGTAGATTCAAGACAGTTTGTATCAAAATCCCAATGGCATATTTTGCAGAAATGGAAAAAAAGTCCCCAAATGCGTATGGATTCTCCAGGTACTATGGATAGCCCAAACAACTTGGAGGAAAAATGGAGGACCCACACTTCCTGACTCCAAATATAGATAAAGGCTACAATAATCGTAACAGTGTGATACTGACATAGACAGGCAAATAGATCAATGGATTAAAATACACAGTTTGCAAAGACAGACCCTTGTATATTTGGTTGCCAAGACCACTCAATGGGAAAGGGCAGTCAGGCTCTTCAAATCCTGTTGGGAATAAAGATATCCAAGGCAGAAAAATGAAGTTAAAAAAAAAAAAAGAAAAGAAAAATGATGTTGAACCTCTATACCATATACAAAATTAATTCAAATTGGATTAACAATCTAAACGTAAGACTTAAAACTATAAAACTCCTGGAAGAAAACACGATATTGAACCTAACAACAATATCTTGGCTATGATACCTAAAGCACAGGCAACAAAAGCAAAAATAGACAAACAGGGTTACATCAAACTTAACTTTTGTGTGTGAAAGGACACAGTGGAGTTAAATGGCTGCCAATGTAATGGGAGAAAATTTTGGCAAATTATATATGTAATGAGTAGTTGATATCCTGTATATGTACCAAAACTGTATAAAACATCAAGCATGAAGGTTAAAAGACAAAAGTAGTAAAGTTAACTAAAATTAAAACAGTTGATGGAAACATAAAATAAAAGGATGTAAAATGCATCCTCAAAAATATAAAATGTGAATGAGGAAAGTAAAAAGGTAAAGCTTTGGAATGTGTTTGAAATTAAGTTTAATAGCTGCATTATCTACAGTCGCCAAATTATGGAAACAGCCCAAGTATCTATCAACTGATGAATGAATAAGAAAGATTGAAATCTTGCCATTTTCAACAACATCGATGAAACTAGAGACTATTATGCTCAGCAAAATAAGTCAGGAAAGACAAATAGCTTATGATTTCACTTATGTATAATTTAAAAAATGAAACAAGTAAAAGGGGTAAAAACAAGAGAGAGAGGCAAACCGAGAAACAGACTCTTAACTATAGAGAACAAACTGATGGTTCCCAGAGGGAAGGTGGGGAGGGGGACATGGGTAAAATAAATGATGGGGGTTAAGGAGTGCCCTTGCTGGGATGAACAACAATATTGTATGGAAGTGTTGAATCACTATACTGTTTATATAGTTCACTGTATGTTAACTAACTGGAGTTTAAATTAAAACTTTAAAAAATAAAATTTGTTATCAACTTGAAGCAGGCTGCTCTTTACATAAGATATTTTACGTGAACCTCACAGTAACCACTGTAAATAGACAAAAATGAGAAATGAGTGTAAACAAAATTTTAAAGAAAGCCATCAAGCCACGATGGAAGAGAGAAAGAGAAGAAAGAACAGAGAAGAACTATAGAACATCCAGAAAACAAGGAAACAAGATGGCAATAACTGTGCTTATCAGTAGTTACTTTAAATGTAAATGGGCTAAATTCACCAATCAGAAGACATGAAGTGGCTGAATGGGTAACAAAACAAGAGTCATTTAGATTTTACTTATAGGAGACTCACTCCGGAAGTAAGGATACACACAGAAAGTGAGGGAATGGATGGGACGCCTGCGTGGCTCAGTGGTTAAGTCTCTGCTTTCAGGTCAGGTCAGGATCCCGGAGTCCCAGGATCGAGCCCCGCATCAGGCTGCTTGCTCGGCGGGAAGCCTGCTTCTCCCTCTCTCACTCCCACTGCTTGTGTTCCCTCTCTGGCTGTGTTTCTCTCTGTCAAATAAATAAATAAATAAATAGATATTTAAAAAAAAGAAAGTGAGGGGATGGAGAGAGATATTCCATGGAAATTGATATGAAATGAAAGCTGGTGTAGCTATACTCATATCAGACAAAGTAGACTTGAGAAGACTCTAATATGAGTAGGTATACTTATGTATACTTATGTCAGACAGAGTAGACTGTAAAAGACTAATAAAAACAGAGAAGGACATTGCACAGTCTTAAAGGGGTCAATACAATAGGAAGACATAACACTTACATATGCCCTCAACATAAGAGGACCGACATTCATAGAGCAAATATTACAAGACTTGGAGAAAATGAAAGCAGTGCAGTCACAGTAGTGTTTCATAAATGGACAGACCATTCAAACAAAAGATGAGGACAGAAACATCAGGTTTAAAAGACACATTGGACCAGATGGATTCAGTAACTATATTCAGAACATTCCACCCAAAAGCAGCAGAGTACACAAACTCCTCACGTGCACATGGAACGTTCTCCAAGAATAGACCACATGTTGAGTCACAAAACAAGTCTCAGTAAATGCAAGAAAACTGAAATCAAACATTTTTTCCAATCATGATGTAATGAAACTGGAAATTACAAAAAGAAAATGAGGAAAAACTTATAGAAACTTGGAGATTAAACAGTAAGGTTCTAAACAGCCAGGAGTCATTAAGTAAATCAGAAGAAAAGGAAAAAAAATACCTAGAGACACATAAACAGAAATATCAAAATTTGTGGAATGCAGCTATCCCAAATTTGACACATAACAAAAATGGTTCTAAGAAGGAAGTTCATAGCAATATGGACCTACCTCAAAAAAAAAAAAGAAAAAGAAAGAAAAACCTCAAGTAAACAGTCTAACTCTATACCTCAAAGACCTAGAGAAAGAAGAGGAAAGCTCAACATTTTTTTTTTAAGATTCTATTTATTTGACAGAGGGAAACACAGCCAGAGAGGGAACACAAGCAGGGGGAGTGAGAGAGGGAGAAGCAGGCTTCCCGCCGAGCAGGGAGCCCGATGTGGGACTCAATCCTGGGACTCCGGGATCATGACCTGAGCCGAAGGCAGTCGCTTAACCAACTGAGCCACCCAGGCGCCCCAAAGCCCAACATTGATAGAAGAAAATAGTAAAGATCGGAGAGAAAATAAAAGAGGGACTAAAAAGACAATAGAAAAAAAAATCAGTGAAACTAAAACTGGTTCTTTAAAAAGATAAACAAAATCAATCTTAAGCTTGACTAACCAAGAAAAAAAGAGTACTCAAATAAACTAAGAAATGAAAGGGCAGTGGAACTGATATCACAGAAATACAAAAGACCATGAGAGACTGTAATGAAGAATTATATGCCAACAAGGTGGACAACCTAGAAGAAATGGATAAATTTCTAGAAACACACACTCTTCCAAGACTGAATATGAAGAATATAAATTTTAATAGATGTCCTGGTTAGGAGAGTAATCAGAAATCTCTCAACAAATGAAAGCTCAGGATCAGATGGCTTCATTGGCAAAGTCTATCAAACATTCGAAGATTTAATATTCTTAAATTCTTCCAAAAATTGGAGAGGAGGGAACCTTTTCCAATACATTTTATGAATCTAGCATTATCCTTATACCAATCCTAGAAAGGGACACCACAAAAAAGGAAAATTGTAGGCCAATATCCTTGATGAACATAGAAGCAAAAATTCTCAACAAAGTATTGGTAAACTAATCCAGTAATATGTTAAAAAGATCACACACCATGATCAAGTGATGTTTATTTTAAGGATGCCAACGTAGTTCAACATCTTTAAATCAATGTGATCTGGTAACAAAATGTATGATAAAAATCACATGACATCTCAGTAGACACAGAAAAAGCGTCTGATGAAATTCAGCTTTTATTTATGAGAAAAACTTAACAAAGTGGGTATAGAGGAACATACCTGAATATAATAAAGGCTGTAATCACAGTTCCAGAGCTGGCATCACACTCAACAGCAAGGAGCCGAAAGCTTTTCCTCTAAGAACGGGAACATGACAGGTCTGCCTATGGTGCTCAGACAAGAAAGAGAAATAGAAGACGTCCAAATCAGAAAGGCCGAAGTAGAACCATTCCCACAGCTGACATGCTACCACGTACAGAAAACCCTGAAGAACCCACCAAAGTCTGACCAGTTGGAACTGATAAGTGCACTTACAAAGTTGTCGGACACAAAGTCCGTATACAGAAGTCCATGGCATTTCTATATGCTAATTCAAAAAATCAGAAAGATAAATTAAAAAAACAAACTGATTTATAATTGCAAACAGTCACGAAGAATACTATACCCAGGAATGAATTTAACTACAAGGGTAAAAAACCTGTACTCTGAAAACTATAAGACACTGATAAAATAAACTGAAGATGATACAGGTAATTGGAAAGACATTCCATGCTCAGGGATTGAAAGAATTATTATTAGTAAAATGTCTTTACTACTCAAAATGATCTACAGATTCAATACCAGTCAAAACCCTAATGGCATACTTCACAGAACTAGAACAAATAATCGTAAAATTTATGTGGAACTGCAAAAGTTTCTGAAGAGCCAAAGTGATCCTGAGAAAGACCAAAGTTGGGGGACTCATGCTGACTTCAAACTTTAATACAAAGCTGTAATAATCAAAAAGTATATCATTGGTACAAAAATACACAGATCAGTGGAATGAAATTGAGAGTCCCAAAATAAATCCACACATATGTGGACAATTAAACTACACAAAAGGAAGCAAGAACATACAATGGAGAAAGGATAGTCTCTTCAGTAAAGAGTGCTGGGAAAACTGGACAGCCATGTGCAAGATAATGAAACTATATCCACTATCCTATACTGCACACAAAAATTAACTCAAAATGGATTTAAGTATGAATGTAAGGTCTGAAACCATAAAATTCCTGGTAGAAATTATAGATAGGAAACTCCTGGACATGAGTCCTAGTGATATCTCTTTGGACCTAACCCCCAGATGAGAAACAGAAGCAAGACTGAACAGAAATGGGACTGTATGAAACTGAAAAGCCTCTGGAAAGGAAAACCATCATCAAAACATAAAAGCAGGCTACCAAATGCAAGAATATATTTGCAGACCTTACATCTGATAAGGGCTTAATACCCTATTATGTGGATAAATAAGGAACTCCTATAACTCAGCAAAACCCCAAACACCTCATTAAAAAATGGATAAGGGTCTGAATAGACATTTTTCCAGAGAAGACATAACAGATGTCCAAAAGGCACGTGAGAAGACGCTCAGCATCACTGATTATTAGGGAAATACAAATCGAAACCACGGTGAGATACCACCTCACACCTGTTAAAATGGCTATTACCAAAAAGACAAGAAATGTCAGGGTGTGGAAGAAAGGGAGCTCTCTCACACTGTTGGGATTGTAAATTGCTGTACCCACTGTGGAAAAACATTATGGAGATTCCTTAAGAAATTAAGACTAGAACTGCCGTGTGACTGAACTATTCTACCTCTGTGTATTTTTCTGAAGAATACAAAAACACTAAAAAAGATGCATGCATCCCTGTGTTCATAGCCCAGATATGGAAACAGGCTAACTGTCTATCAGTGCATGAATGGAAAAAGAAGGTATGATATGTATTCATGTATGCATGTATGTATGTGTATGTATGTATGTAGGTGTATGTACAGTGGAATATTAGCCATAAAGAGAATGATCTTGGGCGCCTGGATGACTCTGTCGTTAAGCGTCTGCCTTCAGCTCAGCTCATGATCCAGGGTCCCGGGATAGAGCCCCATATCGGGCTCCCTGCTCAGTGGGCATTCTGCTTCTCCCCCTCCCGCTTCCCCTGCTTGTGTTCCTTCTCACGCTGTCTCTCTCTCTGTCAAATAAATTTAAAAATCTTAAAAAAAAAAAAAAGAATGAAATCTTGCCATTTGAGACCACATGGATGGACCTTGAGTGTATTATCCTAAGGAAAACTAGTCAGGTGGGGAAAGACCTGTACTGTCCGATTTTCCTCACAGTTGGAGAGTTAGAGAATAAATGAGCAAACAAAACAAAAGAAACTCATAGATACAGAAAACAGAGTAAGGGGATTGGGGAATGGGTGAAATGGGTAAAGGAGATCAACTGTGTGGTGACGGGTGGTGACTGGACTTGTGGTGGTCACTTGTTAGTGTATGCAGATGTCCAGGGACAGATCTGTGGACTTGAAACACACACACATTTATACATACGTGTATGCACATATATACACACATACAAGAAAGCAGTCTGTGGCTCCACTTTGCATAAAATATCTAAAGCAGTCAAATTCAGAGAAACAGAAAGAAAGTAGAATGATTGTTACCAGAGACTCAGGGGAGGGGGATAGGGGAGCTGATTTTTTTTTTAAAGATTTTGTTTATTTATTTGACAGAGAGAAACAGCAAGAGAGGGAACACAAGCACGGGGAGTGGGAGAGGGAGAAGCAGGCTTCCCACCAAGCGGGGAGCCTGATGCAGGGCTTGATCCCAGGACTGTGGGATCATGACCTGAGCTGAAGGCAGACACTTGATGACTGACCACCCAGGCGCCCCACGGGACTTGATTTTTAATAGAGTTGTATAGAGTTTAAGATTTGCAAGATGCATAAGTTCTGAAGGTTTTACGACTATGTGAATGTTAACAGTAATGAACTGTACATATGTAAGCATATATAAATGTGCTTAAGATGCTAAGTTTTTTGCTATGTATTTTTTAGCCACAGTAAAGTACAAAGGCAAAAACAACTTACTACAAAGCTACAAGAATCAAGGGAGTATTATATGGGCAAGCGGTCATATGTCTAGGTCAGTACAATAGAGTTGTGAATTTGTAAGTAAACCCTTGCATTTCTGCTCAGTTGATTTTCAACAGAGATGCCAAGATTATTCAGTGAGAGAAAGAGTAGCCTTTTCAAGGGCGCCTGGGTGGCTCAGTTGGTTGAGCGACTGCCTTCGGCTCAGGTCATGATCCTGGAGACCCGGGATCCAGTCCCACATCGGGCTCCCTGCTCGGCGGGAAGCCTGCTTCTTCCTCTCTCACTCCCCCTGCTTGTGTTCCCTCTCTGGCTGTGTTTCTCTCTGTCAAATAAATAAAATCTTAAAAAAAAAAAAAAAAAGAAGAGCCTTTTCAACAAATGGTGCTGGGATACTCATATGGAAAAGAATGAACTTGGATTTGTGTTTCCTACCCTGTATGGAAATTATTGCAGTATGGGTCAGATATCTAAATGTAAGAGCTAACAGTGTGACATTTTTAGAAAGCATAGGAATAAGTCTTTGTGACCTTGGATTAGGCAATAGTTTGTTAATTTGACAATAAAAACACAGGCAGCAAAAGAAAAAAATACGTAAGTTAGATTTCATCAAGATCAAAACTTTCTGTGCCTCAGACAGCACCATCAAGAAAAGATAACCCACAGAACAGGAGAAAACATTTTCAAAGTTTGTATCTAATAAGGAGTTTTGTATCCAGAGTATATCAATAACTCATACAAATCAACCATAAAAGACAAATGACTCAATAAGGGCAAGGGATCTGAGTAGGCATTTCTTCCAAGAATATATCCAGATGGCCAATATGGGCATGAAGGGTGCTGAACATCATTAGTCGTTAGTGGGTTGCAGGTCAGAACCACAAGGTGGCAATTCATATCTACGAGAAACAGCTACAATAAGGAAGACAGATAGATGCTGGTAAGGATGTGAAGCAGTTGAAGGTCACACTTTTCGTGCGGATATAAACTAGTGTGGTCTGGAAAAAACTCTGACAGCTCCTCAAATGACTAAACAGATTACTGTATGACCTGTCAGTCCCACTCGTGAGTTATCTGTATAGGAGGCAGGAAGACATCTATTTACACAAAAACTTTATATAAATATTTATAGCAGCATTATTCATAATAACCAAAATGTGGGAATAGTCCAAGAAGCCATCATCTTCCGAGTGGGAAATTTGGCATATTCATACAATGGAAGGGTATTTTGCAATAAAATACTGATACATGCTAAAATATGGAGAAACCCTGAAAAGTATGACACTCATCCAGTCTTGCATGTGAAGTCTGACTCTGCCCTCTGGGATGATGGAATAGGCAAGGTTTTTAACCAAAGTCATTTAGCACTTTCACTATAATTAATTACACAGAATGGGGTGGATGATTTGTTCCATGTTATGAAATAGAATAGCAGTTGTGAGGGGGGGAATGGGATATACCACATGTGTATATGGTCCCAGGCAGATCTTTATTTTTGAAGTTAAGGTTTTGTATACATACTCTTTTAAAACTATTTATGGCTTTTATCCCTTTTAAAGCCTAAATATTTTTCCTCAATTTGAGGACTGATGTTCTACCCCACTCTTAGTCTTTTCTGAAAAAGCAGCCTCACAGAACATACATTTTATTTATATGCATATCATATACAAGGATATTAATATGTTGGTACACTCACGTTCACTTAGACCATTTCGCCAGAGATCCCGTGCTGGTGTGTGTGTCCCAATCCCCCTCCTGCACTCACGACACATTTCTGCTGGTGTTCAGTTGAGCCTCTGAATGAATCCTTCATGACTGGCAGCTCTTACTAGGTGACTGAGGCTGGCATAGGAGTTTCCTTAGTTTTCTCAGTCTAACATATTTGTATCTTCTCCTTTTTTTGTCAGTTTAGATTTTCTATTCTCTTTTCATTTTGTTTATTGTTGTTTTTTTGGTTAAACTTACTCTTAAATCTTAAACTTATTCTTAAATGTGTTTAGACACAATTTTCCTTGGGTCTCTTGTATTTCTGTACATTTTGTGAACAGAAACTTTGGTTGCCTTCGTCCTGGTGTATTTTTTTTTTCAAGATTATTTCTATAGTGAACAGCTTTGGAAAATATAGTGATTTCAGAGCAATGGATAGATTTGCTTATAACCTTGGAGGAGAAGAGTTGGTTTCTTTTTTTAGAGCAAAAGCAATAGGCATGCTTACTGTCCATTATAAATGTTCAGATTCCCAAATCTCCCGGTGGGGCTCCTTCCCTGTACCACCGCCCACTGCATGTGTGTATCAGCCGCCCCGCATGCTGGTATTTTGTCTATTCCTATTGTTGTAAAAAAAAGTTCCTGTGCCTCCGACTTAGGAATCTTGCTTCATCTGCCAACATGTGAGATCGTGGTAGACTAGTTCGTTAGCCTGAAAGTGGGCTAACGTCTCAGATCCTTCACAGTTCTTGACGATATGTAGGAAATGAAAACGAACAAGTAAATAAACAGCTATCAGAGGTCAGCTCAGGAATGTCATTTTATCCATATTTTTCGTTAAAAACTACCTTCTATGTATATAAATGTAGCATAGATTTCTCAGATGTTTGGTTCAAATAAAGGTTTGGCATAATTTTGCTATTTATATTTAATGACTTTTGAAAGCATAATAAGCCATCTGTTTTTCATGGGTATAAGTTTGTATTATATGTATTGTGGATATATGCACAGTAGGGGCATGTGTATCATGTTTTAAAAAGCCAAATCATTCTTGCTTTCTTATTCACAGTTTTAAGAATGCCATGTATGTATGCCATCATGATGTTTTATTTGCCTCTATTCCAGAACATCGGAAAGAAGATGACCTGCCAAGAGTTCATTGCAAACCTCCAAGGGATAAATGAGGGTGGTGATTTCTCCAAGGATCTACTGAAAGTAAGCATTGGAATATTGGTTTTTAAAATAGGTTTATATTTATCTTTTCTGCTTATTTTTAATCTAAAATAAATAGGCTAAGCATCACTTAAGCATTTTGATCTTTGCTTCTGGTTTTGTCGGTGATATTTTTGTTGAACCTCATCCTTGATGTGTCAGACCGCAAATACCCTTCAATGAATAAACACAGAAAGTCCACATTGTAATCAATAATGCTGAGATAGTAGATTTGGAATGATTGGTGTTTCTAATAGTGGACAGTTTTTGTTTTATTTGTGAGCATACTGTTCGAATCGAGAAAGATCACAAAGGTATATTCACTATGGAAACAAAAATTCAGTTCCTAGTTATGGAGCCACTTGGGTTGTCTCTGGAAATCGGAGTAATTGTAGAATGTTTGAATGATTTGTAGTCAGTTTCATTATTGGTAACAACCAGCATATAGTTTTTCTATATCAGATTGTTTTCAAGGAGAGGACAAAATCAGCTTTAGAATTCATAACATTCTACAGCAGTATAAATGAGACATGCATTTGTAGAATAGAAAATAGTGATTGATAATGGATGTGAATATTTTACAAGTTAAGGATAAGATGTGTATGTTGACAATGGATTTTTACAGGTTTTTATTTGATTCTAGCCTTCTTTTTAAAGACTTTGTACATATGTAGATTTCTTGGCATTTCCTTTGAGTTTGCTAAGGGCAACACCTATATGAACCATGGTATGATCTGGAAATGCACCAGTCGAGAATGAGTCCTTTACTGTGTTTATGTGTCTCTAAACCACATAAAATGTATACAGTACAGTTTTAGACTTTGGAAGACATGTATACTATGGAAAGTGAAAGAAGGCATAAGAATATGGTATTATGAGATTCTCTTACTGACTTTAATTGCAGCTCATTAAAGAATTGTATTATGGAAAAAGCAGGAAGAAAAGTAGCTTCAGGTTACTGTAGAAAAAAATTGTTTTTAAAATCACTTCTTTATTAGGACAAACGCTGCTACTGCTGAAGCTACAGTTCTGAATAGGAGGTGAAAGGTGCTGGACAGTGACATGATGAATATACTCTCTCCATCCCCTGAAGATGTCTGCAGACACATGTCAGCAAGTCTTTTTTCAGTTTAGTGCTATTAACATGGAAAATAATGCAGTCTTTCTAATAGAAGGATTGCTGAGGTTTTTATCAAATTATATCAGAAGTGGAAATTGGCAGAAAAAAATTTTGTAGTGAAGCCTTTAGATTTTATTGGTCGGCTTCTGGTAACATGCGTGACTGTGGAGGAATTATTGGGCAGATTTAAAGCACGTTTGACGAGCTGTCTGCAGCCAAATACAGTGAACACACAGCCGTGGCCGCTGCTCACCTTGGGTAAGCGTGTGCTCTTTGGTTTACTCTGCCAGGAATTCTCTGGTTGGTTTGTCACAGTTGCACCATTGAGATCCTGTTTATAGGCCTCTGGCGGGACAGTATTTATTATACTCTTTCATTTACTTTGGAAGATGACGGTGACAGTGAAGGTGACCGTGGCATTTGGCGTGGAGACTGTCGAGTGAGCACTGTTCCCTTCCATAGCGACACCCTCGCCGCTCACCTGCCTAAACTGGGAGTTTTCTGTCTCAGCAGGAATCTGGATTTACGGCAGATTTCATCAAGAAAGGCTTTCTTCAAATTATTTTTGTTTCATTTCTCTTTTCCATGTGGCTATTCTTTTTTCCTTCCCTGCCCTCATGCTCTCCCCTCCTCCTCCTTTCCCTCCCTTATTTCCTCTGTTTCTATTTATCTGTATTTTTTCCTTTCTCCTGTGCCCTTTTTGTCTCTCTCTCTCCTCTTTCTTCTCTCTCGCCCAAACTCTCGCCCTCACTCTCTTTCTCAGTGGCTATCTCTTGATTCTCTTCAGAGATCAATTACCGGGTGGAATGTTAATGTGAACTTTTGTGGAGAGTGATTGTACACATGTCACACAGAAAAATAAACCCAAAGCATTTGGTATTATGTTACAGGTTCTGAGTAACCTACCCCTTCTGTCTCCCTCCACCCTCTCTCCAACTGGAGAGTCGCAGGCACCTGCAGCATTCAGTGTAATTTATGAGATAAGATGCTTCGAGTCACATGGATTGAGTCGAGGCTTTCATGTTAATCTGATTACTTTTACATTTCTTGGTTCAAAAACAGCACTTGGAGCTATGTCTGTTCGGATTTCTTTGGACCAGCGGTAACATTTCACCTTACAGCTGTTGTTCAGTGTGGCTGGGTAGCCGGGGATATTGATGGGCGGCCTGTTGTGAGTTCACTGGGTGTTACGGACTAGGAGAGCATGCCAGAACTACATGGGCCCCTGTCTTCACGACTGAGAAAGATAGATGGTTCTTCTCCCTTAAAATGAATAGTTATTCCATATTAAAGTTAAAATATGAACTGATTCTGCTTGTTCTCAACAGAAATGGTTATCCAAAAGGTAAACCTCGATGTATTTAGATATATGAAAAATGAGAGATTTATTTCAGGCCTTTAGTTCAGAGACTTCAGTTAATATTTTGCTTTAATTAGCCCTAGACTACACGAAAGGGATACACGATACATTGAGCCCTTTTTTGTAATTTACAGTTCCGCTGCAGTGTCCCTTTTGACCCGATGACCTAGAGATCAATAAGTACTTTGTGCGAGTAAGAATGTTTTTCCCACAAGTTGCTTGGAGTATTAATTCTAGCTACCTATAGTAGAATTAGTCGGATACCCAAGGACGACCAGTGATAGAAGATTATTTAGCTTCTTTAACGCTAAGTCTGGCTGGGAGGATGTGATGTCTGAGAAAGGCCTTTGAGGTATAGGTGCCGTTTTAGTGGTTGGCGTACTTAGGTTCTGATATTCTGCTTCATTCCCACCACCTTCCGCCCATAAACATAACGTTCTCGGTCATAAGTAACTCTCCCTATTATCTCACCAAACTGATTCGTTTAACAGAATCCAACAAACCATCTGGCGAGCTTGGCGGCGGTATAGGGACTGCCCATCCCGACACTTGGATGTGGTTTGCGCCTAAGCATCCTTCAGGGACAACATGGGAAAGAAGAGGAAAGGGAGGTTCTTCTGATAGACTTAATAAGGCATTTCTAGAATTTTATAATAAAATTCTGAAGTACTGAATAGAGGGGGATGAAAATGTAAAACGTCGGCCAGCTCGGGCTTGGAGGCTGAACTTTGAGAGACACTGTAGTGGGGTGATTATGATTACGGACTTGGGAGCTACACTGATTGGGTTCTAATCCCAGCTCCCCTCTCTTAGTAGCTGAGGGATTGTAACCAAATTCACTGAAACTTTGTCTCTTGATTTCTGCGTCTATGAAATGGGACATCTCCTTAGTATGTGCCTCATCGGTTTTAATGATTGAGTGAGCTGACCTGTAAAGCCTTCAGAGTCCTAGCATGTGATAAGTGCAGTATATGTCAGCTAAAATAACTTTCTATTTTGAATATTATTTTATTCTCTACCTATCTTGAAGTGGATTAGGAAGGGCCTCCATCCCTTCCTGCAGGGTTTGGGTCTACGGTGTTTTAGAACTTCTAGGACCAAGTGGGATTAGCTTTAATTCACCCCTATTGCCCATCTTTTTTTTAGCCTAACCATGCACATTCTCTTGCTCTTTCGTACGGACCATCTGTGATCTTGAGCGTGAGCATTTCCTCCTTTTGTGGTAAGATTTTTAGCCTTCATCATTTATGGCTTCCTTTCTTTCCAAAGACTGTCGATTCCAAAGAATAGCCATAAATATGTTCCACAAGAAGCATTTGTCCCATAAAGTCTGTGTTAACATCGTGGCGGCATTTGAAAATGGACCTTGGTTAGCCCTGTGTTTTCCTTGCCTTTTCACTGTGTTAACAACAGGCTGTTTCTCCTGGACCATATCCCTCTTGCCACGCTTTTATAACATATATTTGGTTTAGATCTTTGAAACTGTAAGATTGGAGATTCTGAGCCTTCTTACCTAGAACTATTTGGAGAAAATATAAGAGAGCAGGTAGACATCTAGCAACCTTTCTTTTTTTCCCTGGGATTTTTAACCACTTCAAATAATCCACATCTCCATTAATATCCCAGGATTATTTGGGGATCTTCAAAGATTCCAGGACCGATTTAAGTTTGGTCTTCAGCTGTTCTGTAAATTTTATTTCTTTTGAATTTCCTATGAATCTCTATTCTTGGTTTTAACAGAAAAGCCACAATTTTGTCTTCAGTCCATTCTGTGTTCTATTTCTAACCCAGATGGTTGATAATCCTGCATTTCTCATTACTACATATAGGGGTGAACACAGGAACTTCGGGTGATGGCCACCAGTTTTTTAAGTACTTAGAGGGGAAGTAGCCATTTCAAAATATATTTACATATTTACATACAAATATTTACATAAAAGCAGGAAAGAAACAACGGGAAAGAAGCAAAGGGAGCCAGTGGGAAGTGCCGTAGAAGTGAGTAGGGCGGAAGGTCGGTCATTGGCTGCATGAGGACTTCATGTTGAGGAGACGCAGATAGAAGACTCGGACAACGGAGCATGAAGCTCTGGTCATTTCCTGTCTCAACATTCTTACTGCCACCTGCCATTAGACTCTCAACATTCCTAATATTCTTATACTTTTCATAGTTAGGTCTTCAGCTTTCTCTTTTTCTTGAGCAGCAATTGAATTCAATAGGTGCCAGTAGGAATTAGAAAAAAAAAAAAAAACCGAAGAATTTTTATATCATCTTAATGTTGGAGAGGGTAGAAGCAACAAAACAGCTAAGTCTTTCAAAATGATTCTAATATAACTAAAAACCAAAACTGAATATAATTTGTGGCGTGTTTTGAAACCTAGCTCCTTTTAAACTGCTTAAATACACAAATAGTTTTTTTTAAAGAAGATCATTCTTTTTTTTTTTTTTTTAGATTTTATTCAGTTATTGGTCAGAGAAAGAGTGAAAGCATGCACAAGCACAGAGGCAGGTAGAGTGAGAAGCAGGCTCCCCCCCCGAGCAAGGAGCCTGATGTGGGGCTCAATCCCAGGACCCTAGGATCATGACGCAAGCCGGGAGCAGCCACTTAACCGACTGAGCCACCCAGGTGCCCTCACAAATAGCTTTCATGATAGCTCTAGTTACAAGGCAGCGTCACTGGAAATCATTTAAAAGCAAGGTGAATAAATCTTGCTTGGACATGACAATAACATGCCATCCTTTCAGGCTTTTGCTTATGATTAGGTGTTCTGACTTTAGAGTATTCTAAAATTTAATTTTGGGGTGTGAATTACTTGCACCTATCTCCTTTACGTGGGAATTTATTAACCTTGAAATTAACTTGCAGCCTCTTGAAAGAAGACCAAAAGTTTTCACTCTTTCAGGTGTTAGTGGTGAAGAGAGAGGTGGTGGTGCTGAAGAGAGAGAGAGGAAGTGTGTGTGTGTGTGTGTGTGTGTGTAGATTGCGGGGTGGTGGGAGTTGTAGTTATATTGACAAAATGTAAATTCGTATGCTTGGCTTAGTGGAATTCATATGCATCATTCCATTAATAGAACAGTAAATAACATAGTGAATTTAATTGTTACATACTGTATCGGTCAGAATCCCAATAAGAGTTCTCATTCAGATGTGCTTGTTTTCCCTTAGCTTTCCCCAAAGACGGAATTTAGGTGAGGTTCCTTTATAAGAAGTTTCTAGGAATATGGGCTGCCAGTGTCCAGTCCTTAACATACAAGCGTCATGTCGGATTCTAAATGCATTTTTCTCATTTGGTATTATTAGGGAAAAAGAATTTGTGAAAATGGAAATTAGTGAGAAGGGTAACATTTAAGCAGATAGACTCTAAAAGTCAGCAAAGAAAAATACAGTACAGGCATCTCTTTTCAGGTCGTGATCTCATCAACACAGTAGTTGCAGGTGCAGAGTCCGGTGACTCATCGCTCACGTGCAATGCCCCAGGCTCCTCACGAGTGCCCACCTTGAGGGTCATCGCCCACGTGGCCCAGTCCCCTGCCTGCCACGCCCCCAGTAATGCTCTGTTTGTTCTGGTTTGCCTCTCTTTTTCCTCCCCCCACGTTCATGTTTTGTTTCTTAAATTCCACATATGAGTGAGGTCATATGTTATTTGTCTTTCTCTGACTTATTTCACTTAGCGTAGTATTCTCTGGTGAAATCTTGCATTCACTGGTGCAAATGGCAAGATTTCATTTTTGATGGCCCAGTAATATTCCATCACATATAGACATCAGCTCTGTGTCCCTTCATCTGTCGATGGACATCTGGGCTCTTTCCATAGCTTGGCAACTGTGGGCATTGCTGCTGTGAGCGTTCGGGTGCGTGTGCCCCTTCGAATCACTGTGTGCGGATCCTTTGGATAAACACCTAGTAGTGCAGGTGCTGGGTCACGGGGTAGCTCTGTTTTCACTTTTGAGGAACCTCCATGCTGTTTTGAGGAGTGCCTGCACCGGCCTGCATTCCCACCAACAGTGTAAGAGGGTCCCCTTTCTCCGCAGCCTCGCCGACACCTGTTGTTTCCTGACTTGTTGATTTCAGCCGTTCTGACGGGTGAGGTGCTCTCTTGCTGCAGTTTTGATTTGCGTTTCCCTGAGAATGAGTGAGTTTGAGCATCTTTTCCTGTGTTTATTAGCCATCTTTAAGTCTCCTTCTTTTTTTTTTTTTTTTAAGATTTTATTTATTTGACAGAGAGAAACACAGCCAGAGAGGGAACACAAGCAGGGGGAGTGAGAGAGGGAGAAGCAGGCTTCCCGCCGAGCAGGCAGCCCGATGTGGGGCTCGATCCCGGGTCTCCGGGATCATGACCTGAGCCGAAGGCGGTCGCTTAACCAACTGAGCCACCCAGGCGCCCCGATCTTTAAGTCTTCTTTTGAGAAATGTCTGTTCATGTCTTCTGCCCATTTTTAAACTGGATTATTTGGGTTTTGGGTGTTGAGTTTGATACGTTCTTCTAGATTTTGAATGCTAAGCCTTTATCAGATACATCATTTGCAAATATCTTCTGCAATTCCGTAGACTGCCTCTCATTTTTTTGATTGTTCCTTCACTGTGCAGAAGCTTCTTATCTTGATGACGTCCTGTCCCAATAGCTCATTTCTGCTTGTTTCCCTTGCCTCGGGAGACTCACCTAGTAAGAAGTCGCTGTGGCCGATCCCAAAGAGGCTATTGCATGTGTTCTCCCCTCAGTTTTCGATGGTTTCCTGTCTCACACTTAGGTCTTTCATTCATTTTGAGTTCACTTTTGTGTATGACATAGGAAGGTGGTCCAGTTTCATTGTTTTACATGTTGCCATCCAGTTTTCCCAACATCATTTGTTGTAGAAACAGTCTTTTTTCCATTGGATGCTCTTTCCTGCTTGTTGAATATTAGTTGTCCATATAGCTGTGGGTTCATTTCTGGGTTTTCTGTTCTGTTGCATTGGCTTATGTCTCTGTTTTTGTGCGAGGACCATACTGTCTTGGTCACTGCAGCTTTGTAGTATAAAAAGTCTGGATTTGTGATGCCTCCAGCTTCGCTTTCCTTTTTGGAGATTTCTTTGGCTCCTTAGGATGAAAAATGCATTTTATTTTTTTACATATATTTTTAAGATTTTATTTATTTATTTGACAGAGAGAGAGATCACAAGTAGGCAGAGAGGCAGGCAGAGAGAGCGGAGGAAACAGGCTCCCCGCTGAGTCAGACGTGGGCCTCCATCCAGGACCCTGGGATCATGACCTGAGCCGAAGGCAGAGGCCTTTACCCACTGAGCCACCCAGGCACCCGAAAAATACATTTTAAATTAAGATTAATGTGTCTTATTAGACAAGGAAGAAATATGACTAGTGAATATAAAATACTGTGAAAGTTCATAACCATTAGGCTTTTCAGTGAATTATAGTTATATTTAAGGGCAAATAAACAAAAATCAATCCTCAGTCAGACCTAGAGATAAGTGATTTTTTGTGCTGTCAATTCCTGAAAAGGACCTGTTTCACACAGTGTGACATGAAGAGCTATAATGATCCTTCTTAAGAAGAGAGAAAGGGGCGCCTGGTGGCTCAGTCATTAAGCGACTGCCTTCGGCTCAGGTCATGATACCAAGTCCTGGGATCAAGCCCTCCATCAGGCTCCCTTCCCGGCGGGAAGCCTGCCTCTCCCTCTCTCACTCCCCCTGCTTGTGTTCCCTCTCTAGTGTGTTTCTCTCTGTCAAATAAATAAACAAAATCTTTAAAAAAAAGACAGAAAGAGAGTGCATAGCCAGCCCACTTCACTTCTAGAGTTCTATTTAATTTGACCCTTTCAGCCAGGGAGAAGGTTTGAAAATTTAACACTGAAAATCACCCTCCTTTTTTTTTATCCCAAAAAACCGTAAGCAACCTCCCACACGTCAGGCACACACCATTTTTGTTCTCTGTTCTTGATCTATACTTCAGTGTTATCACTGAGAACAAGAGTGACTAGAGGAACCTGAATAAGATCAGGTTTTATTGGTGTCAGTGCTCTGGTCGTGATATTACACTGTAGGGTGCAAATGTTACCTTTGGAGGAAATTGGGTAAAATGTATAAGAAATCTGTTATTTCTTACACCTACATGCAGATCTGCCGTTATCTCAATAAAACTTCAATGAAGAAACGGCCCGCCTAAAAAAATGGGTGGTGGGGGCAAATGGGCCTCTTTTCTCTGTTCAATCAGAGATTTAGGCATCGTATCAAAGTAATGAAATTTTACTACTTGTGGGTCTTTCTTTTAAATTACCAAATATGATGATCAACATTTTAGGTATAACTGTGTAGCAGCATTAAAAACAATGGTGTATTAAGAAAAAGTCAATGGGAAGTATTCTCAAGGGTTGAGAGCTGGAAAGTCACGCGGATCTATGTTTATGATTACTCCAGATACTGTGGAGCCTTGTTTGGGGAGATGTGGGCGTAGGACCGGAAAAGAAGGTGAAGGGACGGTCTGTGCGGCAGAGAAGGGACGGCGGCGTGGTGGGGCAGCCACAGCATTCGGTGTAGTCACCGTGTCCACTGTTGCGTCATCTCGAGTTTGAGATTGGAGCTTCTGTTGCTTGATGGTCACCCCAAATCGCCCATCTGCTTCCTGGCGCATCACCTGCGTTCTGGTCTGCGTGGGATGGAGAACAGTAAAAGGTCGAACCACCGTGATCTTTTTCTGAGTTAATGTTTGGTCGGTTCGGCTGCACGTCATGGTGTGCTTTGTGCTCCAGTGTCCCGTCTGGAGGGAGCTCCGTGTTTGCCTTAGTCACACGATCACCTTTTCTTCAGTTTCTTCATATAGAACACAGATAATAATACTTTCTCCAAGAGTGATTGTGAGGATCAAATATGGTGATTTGTGTTCAGAGGCTAGCATTGTGTCATCGGAGATGCATCCAAGTGTTCATAAACGTTAGCTTCTTTGTTTTTCCTACTGCTGTAGTTTTTGTGAATGGGTTGTGGGCGGTCACTGGGGCTCCGTGCCTGTCTTAATGCTGCCAGTGACTAGTGGACCCTCAGCGTGATCATTTCACCTCTTGGTGCCTTAGTCTCTTCATTTATAAAATAAGATGTTTAGCTGAGAAACAAAGTGAGAGTTTTGGAAGGGAGGGGGTGGGGGATGGGAGAGCCTGGTGGGGGGTACTGAGGGCACCTATTGCACGGAGCACTGGGTGTGGGGCGTAAACAATGAATCTTGGAACATTGATAAAATAAAATAATGCAATAAAAAATAAATAAAAATAAAATTTAAGTTAAATTAAAATCCAAAAAAAAAGTAAGCTACTTGGGTTGTGCCTGTAATGTGTCTGGGCACCGGCAGCCCACGGCCCTGGGCCCACTCCTGTTCTGTCCCTGCTGCTTGCCACCTGCACCAGAACTCCTTGCTCTATTTTTCTGCTGTGCTCATATCTTTTTAGCTAAATATTCAATGGCAGAGATGTTAGAAAATCCCATAGATCATGTTTAGTATTGCAGCATTCTTAAGTTCTCTTTGTAAGCTCAACTCATATCAAGTGTTATCTTTCGTATTATATTTATTGGTTTAGACAAACAAGTGTGTGCCTAATAGTGAAAGTTCAGATTTCAATCCAGGATAATCACCTTTGTCACAGCAACATTCTCAAAGGCTTAGTCCTTTAGAATTACATGAGAGGAAGAAGCAGGCCGCAGTCAGAAAAAAGGCTGAACTTTTTATAAATGAAAAGCTTGAAGTGAATTCTCAAAAATACTTGATCTGAGTTATATTTGGAGTATGTACTTGAAAATAGGAACTTATGGGTGGTATTTAAGTGTAGCTAAAAAAAGAGCATCGACTGTTGCCTAGAGTAGGTGAGTTCTCTAAGAGAGAAGGTCATGGAAACCTGGTAGCAACAGTATCTATGGAGGAAAAGGGCTTAGATAATCATCCTGATATAAGCAGGATAGCTTTTAAAGAGAAAAGCTATGCTAGCAAGCTGTTTAAGAGAAAAGCTCTAAAGGTTCTTGTTTAAAATATGGAATATTGCTTTTTTTTCAGTAGACTGAATCAAGCTGAGTTGTGATGACAGCTGGGTTGTGGTGTGTTTCTGCTTCTGCTGTCCCCATGGAGATCCAGGGGCAGGCTTTGCTTCCGGCCATGTGCTCGTCATGGACCGAGTAATGGTGCTGCCTTTCATACGGCTCCTTGGATGGGACGTGGTGACCGTGATGAGGGTGGTACTTTGCGGTAGCCGAAAATCCACAAATCATGGTCATGCCTTAAAAAAAAATCTATCAAAAAGAAGTCTGATAGAACATTTTGGCAGAACAGATGCTACTCAAAGAGCCCGAACAGATTTTTAAATACCCCCCACCAAAAAAAGAAGAAAGAAAGGAAAGGAGCTTGAATAGGGAAGGTAGCAATCATTAAGGGTTTTAATGGAATACGAATGATTCCCAGAGAGACTCTAGTTTTAAAGATTTTATTTGTTTATTTATTTATTTGGAAGAAAGAAACACAGCGAGAGAGGGAGCACAAGCCGGGCGAGGGGTGGGGTGAGAGAGGGAGAAGCAGGCCTCCCGCCGAGCAGGGAGCCCGATGCGGGGCGCGATCCCGGGTCTCCAGGATCATGACCGGAGCCGAAGGCAGTCGCGTAACCCACTGAGCCGCCCAGGCGCCCCGAGATTCTATTTTTAATTTGATCCTGAAGGAGTGCTGCAGAATTTCATATTCGATGTCTCTATGGAAGTTAGATTGTTTGTATGTTCGGAGATTTTTTGAAACATCAGCTGTCAAGGTTGCCGCTCCTTTCACTCAAGTATGGACGTGTGATATTAATATGAATGTCATGGGTTACATTGTGAGTCTAAACCATTTTCCTGTTGCTTCTGATAGACCACAGGAGGCTGTGTTCCTTAGGAGTGGGGTGCTGCTTTGTTTTTTAAACAGGCTTGCAAGCCAGCATAAATGAGTCATCAGCAAATATGTATCCTAAACACAATGTTTACCTGTCCATCAAGGGTACAATGGAACAGATTTTAATTTGAAGGCATCTTAGCTGTACAATAAAAATGTAAAGGAAAACAGTTTTTGTGGTTGTATCAATGGTTTACTCATGTGAAGTTTCCTTGTCTGAAAAAGACTCAGACTGTTGAAAACACAGAGAAGAACTCCGAGCAGCCGGCGTAAACGGATGCCACGGCGTCTGTGCAACAAGCCTTGCAGTCTTACTCAGACCCTCTCTTGTGGCCCATTTTTAACAGGAGCCGCAATTTTTACTTAAAATTTCTGGCTTCATCTCCTTTCTTGGTATATCGTGAGCAGAGGGCCATGCCGACACTGGTGGGCCCGATACACAGACAGCTGCCCCGCGCCCCGGACCCGCCGGGCCCTGACGCCCGCGCCAGCTCGTCACCGAGAACCTACAGCCACCTCCGGGGGATTCCCTCAGTTTCATAAAACACAAGTATTTAGGGTGTCACGTAAATTTCTTAGGTGACAATTGAACATGATTTTATTTCGCAGTGGGCCATGAATGAGAAGGATGACGTTGGAGGGAGTGCTGCTGGTTATTCGGACATTAGTAAGAAGTGACCTGTAAGAAGGGGGAGAGACAGTGAACCCTTGAAACGCAGCGGGTCTCCGAATGGAGCCGCGGGAGCTGTTCTGGCCGAGGGCAGGCAGACCTGTGTGGTCAAGGAGCTGCTCAGAGAATGGCTCCGTTACGTAGCACATCGGGAGTAGTGGTCGTACTTACTGAGTCATCAAAATGTTTCCTTGTGCTTATTTAGTTTAAGGAGGCCGTGTGAAATAGATTTCAAAAGATTGCCAACGAAGCTATTTTATAAAGATGGCATTTAAAGAAATTAGCTTATCACATCAGAAAATCCACTATTGCAGAGTAGTTCATTTCTCTACTCATTTTTTAACTCCATTCCCTGTCAATGCTGGATTTTTTTGTTGTTGTTAATTTAAAGCTTTTTTTTAAAAAAAAATTAGCAGTTTTAACATTTACCCTTCCCTCAACTTTTCATAGATAGCAGTATAATTTTTGTGCTATAATGTTGCTTTCTTAGAAACACCAGGAAACAGCATTTTCCCAGACCTTGCCCTCATCATCTGAGCTACCTGTTGAAAATTCTGATAGTTTCAGGGAAATGAACTACTCTGTTATTTTCAACACACTGCCATTTGAAGAAGACCATTAAGGGAAGTCAGTACTTAATCTGAGGCAAGTCATTTTACCATGTAGCCGCTTAATTTCATTCATTCATTCATTCATTCATTCATTCATTTATTCATTTATTCATTTATTTTTAAAGATTTTATTTATTTAACAGAGAGAAACACAGCCAGAGAGGGAACACAAGCAGGGGGAGTGAGAGAGGGAGAAGCAGGCTTCCCGCCGAGCAGCGAGCCCGATGTGGGACTCGATCCCCGGGTCTCCGGGATCATGACCTGAGCCGAAGGCAGTCGCTTAACCAGCTGAGCCACCCAGGCGCCCCAATAGTTGCTTAATTTTAGAAGCAATCCAAGCAATTATTCCTTAAGAATGCAACATAGTACATTGTTTTCCTCTTTTTCTTTTGTTTTCTTTCACTTGTAGAAATGTAAATATATCTGTGTACCTAAAATATTACCTTGAAGGCTTGTTTGCATTTCAGGTTGTTAGTCATATGTTATAAACTTAGCCAAAGAAAAAGGCATATTTGAAAAGAGTTAAGCATTTTGAGACTATCTGAATTTTTTTTTAGATGATAAGGCTCTTTGCTTGTGCATGACCTTCTCCCTGACCCTTTGAATATAGTTGACGCACAATGTTACATTAGTTTCAAGTGTACAGTTTAGTGATTTGACGAGTTTATACATTACGCTGTTTTCACCACAAGTATGGCCACCCTCTGACCCATTTCATCGGTAGTGCCGTGTCCTCGACTGTGCTCGTCATGCTGCGCTTTCATTCCTGTGGCTTCCTTATTCCTCTGCCCTGCACCTGTTCTGCCCGACAGCGTGGCAACCGTCACTTAGTTCTCTGTATTCATAGTTCTGATTCTGGTTTTTAATCATTCATTTTTTAAAATCTTAATTACAGTGTAGGTTAACGTACAGTGTTACAGTAGTTTCAGCTATACAGTGTGGTGATTCAGCAGTTCGTGTATTAGTCAGTCGTCAGGTTAAGTGTTTTCTAATCCTCTTCACCTAACTTACCCCCTCACCTTCCCTCTGATAACCATCTGATCGTTTTCTATAGTTAAAAATGTGTTTTTCCATTTGTCTCTTTTCCTTCCCGTTTGTTCATTTGTTTTGTTTCTTAAATTCCACACATGAGTGAAGTCATATAATGTTTGTCTTTATTTTACTGGATTATTTCATTTAGCATAGTACTTTCTAGGTGCATGTATCAGACAGCGTGGGCTCATCATTTTTATGGCTGTGTAATATTCCGGTGTGTGTGTGTGTGTGACATTTTCCTTATCCATTTTCCCTGACCCTATTCTTTTTTATTTTTATTTAAATTCAGTTTAGTCAGCATATAGTGTATCACGAGTTTTGGGGATAGAATTCAGTGATTCATCAGCTGCATGTAACGCCAAGAGCTCATTATATCGAGTGTCTCCCTCATGCCCTCAGCTCCCCACCGCCCCAGGCACCTCTCCTCCAGCAGCCTTCAGTCTGTTCCAAATAGTTAAAAGTCTCTTATGGTTTGCCTCCCTCTCTTTTTTTATCTTATTTTATTTTTCCTTCCTTTCCTCTTTGTTCATCTGTTTAGTTTCTTAAATTCCACATATGAGTGAGGTCATATGTTATTTGTCTTTCTCTGACTTATTTCACTTAGCGTAGTATTCTCTGGTGAAATCTTGCATTCACTGGTGCAAATGGCAAGATTTCATTTTTGATGGCCCAGTAATATTCCATCGCATATAGACATCAGCCCTGTGTCCCTTCATCTGTCGATGGACATCTGGGCTCTTTCCATAGCTTGGCAACTGTGGGCATTGCTGCTGTGAGCGTTCGGGTGCGTGTGCCCCTTCGAATCACTGTGTGCGGATCCTTTGGATAAACACCTAGTAGTGCAGGTGCTGGGTCACGGGGTAGCTCTGTTTTCACTTTTGAGGAACCTCCATGCTGTTTTGAGGAGTGCCTGCACCGGCCTGCATTCCCACCAACAGTGTAAGAGGGTCCCCTTTCTCCGCAGCCTCGCCGACACCTGTTGTTTCCTGACTTGTTGATTTCAGCCGTTCTGACGGGTGAGGTGCTCTCTTGCTGCAGTTTTGATTTGCGTTTCCCTGAGAATGAGTGAGTTTGAGCATCTTTTCCTGTGTCTGTTGGCCGTTTGTCTTCTTTGGATAAATGTCTGTTTATATTTTCTGTCCATTTCTTGACTGGGTTTTCTGGTTTTGGGGGTGTTGAATTCGGTAAGTCCTTTTTATATCTTGGATACTAGCCTTTTATCTGATATGTCATTTGCAAATATCTTCTCCCATTCTCTAGGTTGAGTTTTAGTTTTGTTTATTTTTTCTTTCTTTTGCTATGTAAAACTTTTTATCCTGATGAAGTCCCAGTAGTTCAATTTTGCTTTTGTTTTCCCTGACCCTATTCTTTTTTTTTTTTTTTAAGATTTTATTTATTTGACACAGAGGATAACAAGTAGGCAGACAGGCAGGCAGAGAGAGTGTGGAGGAAACCGGCTCCCTGCTGAGCAGAGAGCTGGACGAGGGCCTTTCTCCCAGGTCATGACCTGAGCCGAAGGCAGAGGCTTTAATCCACTGAGCCACACAGGCCTCCCTGACCCTGTTCTTAAGGGCAGAGACTGTGTCTTATTGGTCACAGTATCTTTATACCTCATGTTATCCTAGGACAAAGCAAATATTCAACGAATACTTGTGAAAGGAATTATTGCCGTTTTATGTAAAACAGTGCAGTGATCTGTGCCCATGGATGGCTTTGTGAGCGCTATGTGAACTACTTGGCACCGTATGCAGATTGTGAGCGTGTGTGAGTGTGGACATCCTTTCGGTTTGTTTGTTTGTGTGAGAGAGAGCGCGCAAGGGGAGTCCATACAGTTTTAATCAAATTGTCAGAGGGATCTTTGGTCCCTCAAATATTGAGAGCCTACAGATCTATGACCCTCCTAGAGTAGAGACGTGTGCCTTGTTGTTTTGATTCAAATAAACACACAAAATACTTAGGAGAAAGAGTTTTTCTTTCCCCAAAGCATATTGTTCATTACTGAGGTCCTGCTGTGGGCCAGTCTTTGCTGGATTCTGGGGTACCACCCTTAAATAACTCGGATACAGGTTATGCCCTCATGGAACTCAGAATTTGGTAGGGAAAACAAATATTGGACCCACAATCATACAGTATGAAATGCTTTACTCAAAATTATACACTAATTGTTGTTAGGTATAAAGGGCGTACTTAACAGATTTGCCGTTTTTGGCAAAAGTAAAAAACTGGATTCAGATGAGATTTGAAAGGATTCATGAATTCCTCCTTTGGTAAAGACTGTGCTAAATATATTGGGGAAAGCAAAGAAGAGTGAGGCATGCATCTTGCCCTGAAGGGATCTTTGACATAGTGGTTTGCAGCTCTGACTGCACATCGAAGTCATTTGAGGTGACAGGAGAAATGATAGGCGACTGCCGTGTCCTCACTTAGGCAACGGCTAAGATGGCACAGACTCTTTGAAGTAAGGTCTTGAACTTTCTTATAGAACGAGATATATACTTACCCTATGATCCAGCAATTCAAGATAATTGTAGCGACCTTATTCATGACAGCTCCAAATCAGTAACAACCCAGATGTCTATTAACAGGAGTGGATGAAATGTGGTGTACAGAGTGGTATTCAGATATTCGGGATTCACACATGAAGGAAAGAAGCTTTATGAACATAGGCATGCAGTGCGTGGTTATATATGAAGTTCTGCTGTAAGAAAAACTGATCTATGGTGGAGAAAAAAAATCTGGGAATGTGAGGGTGGGACAGTCCTAGGAATGGGCATTCGGAAACTTTCTGTGGTAATGCTAATATTAAAGAAAATATTGAGGGGGCGCCTGGGGGGCTCAGTTGGTTAAGCGACTGCCTTCGGCTTAGGTCATGATCCCAGAGTCCTGGAATCAAGCCCCACATCGGGCTCCCTGCTCGGCGGGAAGCCTGCTTCTCCCTCTCTCACTCCCCCTGCTTGTGTTCCCTCTCTCGCTGTGTTTCTCTCTGTCAAATAAATAAAATCTTTAAAAAAAGAAAGAAAATATTGAGGAAAATGTCACATGTGAAGCTGTAAACACAATGTTGATATCTTCTCCCAACTCTCCTCCCGGTCATCAGTGTCAGACCTCTGGGTCCATATGCATTTTTACAAGCTCCTCACAACATGTTTCTGATATCCTCTGAGATATGAAAGATTATCGAGTAGGATAAAGTACAAAAGAAACATTAGTCTTCTATTGCTCTAGTAACAAATTACCATAAACGCAGCCGTTTAAAACAACACATCGATTGTCTGGCTGTCTTGTCGGTCACGGGTCTGGGTCGACCTGGATTTCCTGCTCCAGATCTCACAAAATCAAAGCAAGGTGCAGGCAGGCTCCCCTCGCTTTCTGAAAGCTCTGAGGGTGAATCCATTTCCAAACTCATTCAGGCTGCTGGGAAAAATCGGCTCCCTGTGGTTTTAGGACTGAGGTCCTCATTTCCTTGTGGGCTTTGGCTAGTGGTCATTCTCATTTTTTAGAAGGCAGCCATATTCCTTGGCTTCTGGTCCCCTCTCTCCACCTTTACACCCAGCACGGATGACTCCTTGCCCCTCATCTCTCTGACCTCCCTTCTGCTTCATCTCTCCTTTGCTCTTTTTCTTTTTGGCACATCTCTGAGTGACTCTTCTGCCTTCCTTTTATGTTTGGAGGGCTCGTAGAATTAAATTGGGCCCACCCAGATAATCCAGAATAATCCTTCTGCATTAAGGTCAGTTGATTAATAACTTTAATTCTGTCTGCAGAGTTTCTTCCCAGCAGCACCTAGGGAATGAGAATCTTGGGGGAGGGAGGGCAAGCATGCTTAGAATTCTGCCTACAGTAGAGAATCACCTGTAAAATGCTGTAGGCTTTCAGAATAAAGAGAAATGACTTCCAGCTAGGGAGCACTGAGAAACCTCCTTTGAGGAAGTAGAATTTAGTTGTCATTTAAAGGGTGGTTCTTATGGATTCTGTAGAGCTAGAATAGGAGCGAGAACTCTGATGGGGTAATGATAGTTTAAGTGCAGTGTGGGGAAAGGACAGTGACGGTGTGTGATTTAGAACAGCCCTTATCCCCTGAATGCATTCCATGTGTACTGGTCATTTACACTGAGCTGTTTGAACCACTCAGATTTTTAAAAAGTAGAATAGGAGGAATGTCAAAAAGTTGCAAATCTAATATGTAGAAATACCATTTTTTAAAAGAACTGGGCAATTTTGTATTGTGACTTTGTGCCAACTTTTCTTCAGCTGTCAGAACCCAGTAGAATCATATATGAAAGTTTAAAAAGTTCTTTACATATTTCTAAATTTCTCAGGACACCAGATCTACTGGTGAAAACCTAGAGATTGTTCCTTCCATAAAGTATAAACTCTTCCTTTATATTTCCCCACAGTACTTAACTCCTGACCATTTTTAGTAGACGTCCTGCCCTGCTGCAGGTGGATGATAGAACAGGACAGCACTTGTAGCTTCACATATAGAGATGCTGTGGCCCGGTGGCATCGCTCTAGAAACTACAGCCTTGCTCACTGATTGTTTTTATAGTAATTTCATATAGAGGAAAAATCCTTTTTTTTTTAAAAGATTTTATTTATTTATTTGACAGAGAGAAACACAGCCAGAGAGGGAACACAAGCAGGGGGAGTGAGAGAGGGAGAAGCAGGCTTCCCGCCGAGCAGGGAGTCCGATGTGGGACTCGATCCCGGGTCCCCGGGACCATGACCTGAGCAGAAGGCAGTCGCTTAACCAACTGGGCCACCCAGGCGCCCCAAGGAAAAATCCTTTTTATAAGCATTAAGTTTTTTATGCCAGTTATATTCCTTTTACCTAATTTATTTATAAGCATGTATTTATTTATAGAGGGGGAGGAGTGGGGGGGAGAGAGAGTATCGTAAGCAGGCTTCACACCCAGCATGGAGCCCGACTAGGGGCTCTATCTCACAATCCTAAGATCATGACCTAAGCTGAAATCAAGAGTTGGACCCTTTCTGATGGAGGCGTAGTATTCCATTGTATATATGTACCACATCTTTATCCATTCATCTGTTGAAGGGCACCTTGGCTCTTTCCACAGTTTGGTGATTGTGGCCATTGCTGCGATGAACATTGGGGTACATATGGCCCTTCTTTTCACTACATCTGTATCTTTGGGGTAAATGCCCAGTAGTGCAATTACAGGGTCATAGAGTAGCTCTATTTTTAATTTTTTAAGGAATCTCCACACTGTTGTCCAAAGCGGCTGCACCAACTTGCATTCCCACCAACAGTGTAAGAGGGTTCCCCTTTCTCCGCAGCCTCTCCAACACTTGTTTCCTGTCTTGTTAATTTTGGCCATTCTGACTGGTGTAAGGTGGTATCTCAGTGTGGTTTTGATTTGAATTTCCCTGGTAGCTAGTGATGACGAACATTTTTTTCATGTGTCTGTTAGCCATTTGTATATCTTCTACGGAGAAGTGCCTCTTCATGTCTCCTGCCCATTTTTTGATGTTATCATCTTCTTTTTGGATGTTGAGTTTGGGGAATTCTTTATAGATCTTGGATATCATTCCATCAGAAAGGACGAATATCCAACTTTTGTAGCAACGTGGACTGGACTGGAAGAGATTATGCTGAGCGAAATAAGCCAAGTAGAGAAAGTCAAGTATCACAGGGTTTCACTTACTTGTGGTGCATAAGGGGTAACCTGGAGGACAGTAGGAGAAGGAAAGGAAATGGGAAGTGGGGTAAATCAGGGAGGGAGATGAAACATGAGAGACTTTGGACTCAGAAACAAACTGAGGGTCTTGGAGGGCAGGGGGTAGGGGGATGGGAGGGCCTGGCGGTGGGTACTGGGGGCACCTATTGCATGGAGCACTGGGTGTGGGGCATAAACAATGAATCTTGGAACACTGAAAAATTAATTAATTAATTAAATCTTTAAAAAAATAAAATGAAATTTGGAAATGAAAAATAAACAAATACATAAATAAATAAAAAAGTTGGACCCTTAACTGACTGAGCCACTCAGGTGCCCCTATTTATGTTTTTAAAAATGATTGTGTATACATTTTTATTTTGAAACACATGCACCTATATAAAAAGTCTTGGAATACATCCTGCCAACCTTTTAAAAATACAAAGGTTATAACTGCCTGTGGTCACTTTGTTCAGCCTTCTAAAGGATGTGTACATAAAAGCCAGAATAATCAGACCAGCACAGCCAGCGCTGTAACTTCTGGTGCATACCGACATTCTGGAATCTTCCCAGACTTTCCTTCCTAGCTTCTGCCCGTGTCTGTCTTCTTTCCTTCTCTTCCCAGCCTCCACCCAAACCTAACGTGGGGGTCATGATGAGTGGAGACCTCCTAAAGGACACACATTCTTTTTCTGTGTCTTTGAGAGGAGAAATGGCGTTTTCTTGGAGTTGCTTTTGGCATTCGAGTAAATAGTCTGTGCGTCATTCCTACCGTAGTTAATTCAGCTGTTCAGCAACTGCGAGGGAAGCACCGCTTTCCTGACCGTGTTGCAGTCCTCTTCTTGTCGCCATCCTGCCAGGATCTCTGCTGCTGTTTTGATTAAACTTCATGCTTTCGTAATCAGAATTACTGGGAACTCTCCTGATTTCATCTTTTTCCATTCATTTTCCCACTTTTATATGCTGAAATATATTTTCCAACAGCTCTAAGAGATTGCAGTTACTTTCACTTATTTCTTTCTCTTCATATTTCCATAATGCTGCTGACTTTGAGAATATATATTTTTTTGCCTGTCTACTACATTAGTTACATTTTTTAAATAGTAAAAAACTGAGTTAAGATAGCTGAAAACTAAAGCTTTAGAAACTCTCCTAGGTAGCTTCTTCAAGATATTATATTGTTATATTTTCCTTGTTTATAATACTTTTAACTAAACTCGCTGTAAGGGTTTTTCCGGCGCTGCTGACTTCCAGTAAATGGTGTCATTACTTTCGGCAGATACCCACATGTATTTTTATGAAAAGGCCAAACTCGGATTTTTATCAAGAAACGGAGGATTATTTGGTAATGTGTACATTTGGGAAGGCCTTTTTATCCTTAAAACATCAGTATGTTTCTGGACTTCCCATTATTTCCTATGAGCAAAGGAGGCCATTAGCTAGCAATCCTGAAACTGTGAGTAGGGTTAAACCAGTAAACTGTATGGGAAGAGCCTGGTTTCTTTCTATAGGAGAAAGACATTGCAAATTAGGGCAAGGGAAAGGTAAGCCCTTTAGGCTGAATTGGAATTATCTGTGTAAGTTTATGATCTTTAATGTACAGACAGAGATGGAGCTGGCTGTGTGTGTGCTGGGTCAGTGTGCAGACGGGTAGCCCCTCGTCCTGCCTGCTGGGAGCGTCCGGAAGCGGTGACCCGCCTGGCATCCAGACCTTTGTTCCTCCGTATTCTACACCTGGGGAGGGGCCAGAGCTCCTCGGAGAAGTGTCTGCTTCTAGATCTGGGACAGGAAAATACAGAGGGAGCCCAGCACATCTCGGGGTGCCAGAAAGTTAAGTGCTCAGCCGAGGAGGGGTCATGCCAAGAACAACTGAGCCACCCTGCAGACTCCATGGTGAGAGCTGGAGTAACTTGAGCAAGGAAATACTATTAGATCCCCCACAGAACAAAATAAATATCCACTGAAACATGCGTGACCTCAATATAAACATGAGAAAACAGCAAGCAGGCTCAAACTGAGGACCCCCCACAGAACAGCCAGTGCTCTTCAGAAGTGTCACAGGTTAGAGGAGACAAAGAAAACACAATGACCAAGTGGATCATGGGATCCTGGATAGTGTCCTGGAATAGAAAAAAGACAGTAATGGAAAAAACCAGTGAAATTCAAATAAGATCTGTAGTTTAGCTAATAATACCATACCAATGTCAATGTCCTGGTTTTGGTCATTAGAGTGTAGTTGTATGAGTTAACATCAGGAGAAGGCTGAGTGAAGGGTATATAGGAACTCTCTGTACTATTTGTACAACTTTTTGGTAAGTCTAGAATTATTTAAAAAGAAAAAGAGAAGATGCCGGATACTTAAATGTACAAGGATGTGTGTTCAAGGACATTAATTACAGCATTGTTCACAAAAGCAAGAAACTGAAAATAACCTAGATGTCCGTTGGTAAGGGATTAATTATGTTCTACTCATAAAATTAAGATAGCTGTTAAAAAGGCGATACGTGTGCTAATGTGTATGTCATGGTGAAGGGTGGAAAGTGTACCGTTTCATTCAGGCTGCATGATTTCCGTCCCCTCCTCAGTACGTAAAACTGGTTCTGTGACCTTGGGCAGATTCTTTCTCTTCTCTCAGTTCACCAGTTTCCTCCTCAGTAAATTGGAAATAAAATAATCGTATGTACATAAGTACATGGACTGGCTATGAAGAGTTAATATAAAAATCCATGTAAAGCCTATGCTCACAATACTTAGCATGAATAAATGGAGGGGGGGAAAAACCCCAAATAACTTTAAGTATCTAATGATGCCATTTCTATTTAAAAAAAAAAAATTGTGGGATGCCTGGGGGGCTCAGTCGGTGAGTGTCCGACTCCTGATTCCAGCCCAGGTCATGGTCATGAGGTCAGAGGTTGAGTCCCGTGTCAGACTCCACACTTAGCACCAAGTCTGCTTTAGATTCTCTCTCGGCCTCTGCCCGTCCCCCTGCTCATTCTCTCTCTCTCTCTCCCTCTCTCTCTCTCTCTCTAAATAAGTAAAATATTTAAAGAAAAAATAAAGTCTATAAAAATATGTCTGAATCTTAAAAATCAGATAGTAATGTGCTGATGGTGGTGGTCTTAGGGAGGTCGACTAATCAGGGAACTTGGCGCTTTCTAAGTCAAACTTAAAAATGTATTTTCTGTAATGTATACAGTTAGACAAGTGTGTATAGCAGTTTTTAAAAGAAGCCTGTTATCAATAATTACTAAATAAAAATTATTAAATAGAAATAATTATTAATAGAAATGAAACTCTTATCTCTAAGGCTAAAGGTATTGGTTAGTCATTCTAGGTGAGTCTTCAAGATCATATGACTTGTGTTCTCTTATATGGAAAGTAGAAGAGGTTCGACTCTGCCCTTGGCCTGTAGAGCTCGTTGGTATCTAATACCCTGCAGCGTGGTTCTTGGCCTGGAAAATGAAGAACTTAAGCTCGAGCTGATTATTCTAAGCTGGGGGCGGCTACCGTGAGGATGAATGTGATCAGCTTTATGTCTTCATGGGGATCTGGCCCAAAAGGCCTAAATTGTAGAGTTTAGCCAGAAATAAGTAGTTCTTATAGTTTTTATTAGAACTATTAAACTCTGGAGGAGAGCACCAAAATGATATAATCTCTTGGCTTATGTTAAAAAATAGGATGGGCATAGATTGCTTTTTGATCCTTAGGTAGTGGTGGCCCACCTAAGTTACTGCATAAGCCAGAATTCACTGATAGAACAAAAGCCGTTTGTGTTTATATACAGCATAGATAGACTCTACATGTATATATACCTGCAGATAACCACATTTTTGAAGAATATCTTTAATTTATATTTTGGATATGATATCAACTTCTTTGTTTCTTTTTGGGTTTTTTGTTTTTTTAATTTTTTCTTCATACTTCAGTAGCTATGATGTTCTGAAGTTCTCTACAGTGCTGGGGCTCTGTGCTCGACTGTGATCTGCACAGGTTCATGAGGCAGATTTAGGTACATCTGTCTTTGTAGTTTTAGACTGTACCGGGTTTCTAAAAGGATCACAGGGTGGAACTAGGATGAAATCTCAAAAATAAGTACATTCCAGGCATATAGGAAGACTATTTCTGGAAATTGGAATAAAAGGTAGAATGTTCTTTTGTTCTGTTGCATTTGTTATTCCTTTTTAATACCTTCCCTATAATAGGCCCCTCAAATTTGAGTCACTAAAGCTTTTCAAACAAAAAGAAGCAAAAATGTTGAAAGCCTATTTTCCTCATTTGACTCTTGGTAATGTTTCTACATACTCTCCTCCTGGTTTCTTTAAACATGTTTGTTCAAATAGATAATATTGGTTGACGTGCTATTTTAAAATCATTTAGATTTCATTTATGTTTCACTGTTTCATCCATGGTAACTGGATGGCAGAGAATTGTTCCTGTATGATAAAATTAGATGCAGTGCATCGAAGCCCGTAATGTTATATTGCAATCTCTGGGGAGCGGAATGTGGATGAGAGAAGGCGTCCCCCAATGCAGTGTGCTTGTGGATAAGGTACTGGTAGGTCATCTTAGCGCAGGATTGGGACTCACACTATCACAGTTTAAAAGTACGTGCATGTATCGCTGGTGGCCACGTGTAAGTGAAGAGTCCCTACGTGAATAGCACAGCTGGAATGTCAGTAGAGTTTTCCACTTTTTCCTAAATCCTTTCGTTTCTTAATTCTAGATTTTTCATGAGATAAACTTGGCTAGCTATAGTGGACAGAGCTCGTGTGAGCCAGCGCTGTGAAGGAGAGAGTGTGAGAAAACAGGTCTAGGGAAAGAGCAGTGGACCTTTGCAGTCGGAACCACCCTGCCAGTCCTGGCGTGGCAACATCGGGCAGACTGCTGAGGTTCTCTGAGGACCGTCTCTCTCTAATTCTGAAGGTGTGGGACCCTGAGGCCTGGGGTAGCAGGAAGGTGTGGGATCCAGAGGCCTGGGGTAGCTGGAAGGTGTGATATCCTGAATCCTGGGGTAGCTGGAAGGTGTGGGATCCTGAATCCTGGATACCTGGAAGGTGTGGGACCCTGAATCCTGGGGTAGCTGGAAGGTGTGGGATCCTGAAGCCTGGGGTAGGTGGAAGGTGTGGGACCCTGAATCCTGGGGTAGCTAGAAGGTGTGGGACCCTGAAGCCTGGGGTAGGTGGAAGGTGTGGGACCCTGAAGCCTGGGGTAGCTGGAAGGTGTGGGATCCTGAATCCCAGGGTAGCTGGAAGGTGTGGGACCCTGAAGCTTGGGGTAGCTGCTAGGTGGGGGATCCTGAATCCCGGGGTAGCTGGAAGGTGTGGGACCCTGAATCCCGGGGTAGCTAGAAGGTGTGGGACCCTGAATCCTGGGGTAGCTGGAAGGTGTGGGACCCTGAATCC
>PITA01018485.1:0-40260 GCA_004023965.1 Spilogale gracilis
TACTTTGAAGAGTTTTGATCAGGAATGGATGTTGTATTTTGTCAAATGCCTTTTCTGCATCAATTGAGAGTACCATGTGGTTTTTCTCTCTTCTCTTATTGATTTGTTCTATCACGTTGATTGTTTTGCGAGTGTTGAACCACCCCTGCATCCCTGGGATAAAACCCACCTGGTCATGGTGGATAATCTTTTTAATGTACTGTTGGATCCTGTCAGCAAGGATCTTGTTGAGAATCTTGGCATCCGTATTCATCAGCAATATTGGTCTGAAGTTCTCCTTTTGGATGGGATCTTTGTCTGGTTTGGGGATTAGAGTGATGTTGGCTTCATAGAAAGAGTCTGGAAGTTTTCCGTCCGTTTCTATTTTTTGAAAGAGCTTCAAGAGAATAGGTGTTATTTCTTCTTTGAATGTTTGGTAGAATTCCCCAGGGAATCCGTCTGGGCCTGGACTCTTGTTTTGGGGGAGGTTTTTGATCACTGCTTCAATCTCATTACTAGATATAGGTCTATTCAGATCGTCAATATCTTCCTGTTTCAGTTTTGGTAGTTTATAGGTTTCTAGGAATGTATCCATCTCTTCTAGGTTGTTAAACATATTGGCATATAATTGTTGATAGTAATTTTTGATGATTGTTTCTATTTCCTTGGTGTTAGTCATGATCTCTCCCCTTTCATTCATGATTTTGTTAATTTGGGTCTTCTCCCTTTTCTTTTGGGATAGTTTGGCCAATGGTTTATCGATCTTATTGATTCTTTCAAAGAACCAGCTTCTAGTTTCATTGATGCGTTCTACTGTATCTCTAGTTTCTGATTCATTCATCTCTGCTTTAATCCTTATTATTTCCCGCCTTGTGTGGGGGGTTGGTTTAATTTTTTGATGATTTTCCAGTTCTTTAATGTGTAATGAGAGTTGGTGTATTTGGGATTTTTCAATTTTTTTGAGTGAGGCTTGGATGGATATGAATTGGAAAAATGTCTATTCATGTTTTCTGCCCATTTTTTAGTTTGATTTTTTTGGGGGGGGTGTTGAGTTTTATATGTTCTTTATATATTTTGGATACTATCTTTTATTACATATGTCATTTGAAGATACTGTCTCCTGCTCTGTAGGTTGTCATTTAGTTTGATTGTTTCTTTCACTGTGCAGAAGCTTTTTATTTTGATGTAGTCCCAATACTTTATTTTTGCTTTTTTTCCCTTGCTTTAGGAAAAAAATCTAGAAAGAAGTTGCTGTGGTGTGGCTAAGGTCAGAAAGATTAATGATTGTGTTCTCCTCTAGAATTTTTATGGTTTCTGGTCTCTATTTGAATTTATATTTGTGTATGGTGTAAGAAAGTGGTCCAATTTCATTCTTCTATATATGGCTGTCCAGTTTTCCCAGCACCATTTGTTGAAGAGACTGTCTTTCTTCTGTGGGATAGTCTTTCCTGCTTTGTCCAAGATTAGTTGAGGATACAGTTGTTTCATTTCTGGATTTTCTATTCTCCACTGATCTTTGTGTCTGTTTTTGTGCCAGTACAATACTGTTTTGATCACTACAGCTTTGCAATATAACTTAAAGTCCAGAATTGTGATGTCTCCAGCTTTGCTTTTCTTTTTCAAGGTTGCTTTGCCTATTTGGGTTCTTCTGTGGTTCCATACAAATTTTAGGATTTATTTTAGTTCCTAAAATAAAGGAAAATGCTATTGGTGAAAAATGCTATTGGTATTTTGATAGATTGCATTAAATGTTTATATTCTTGGGGGTTAGTATAGACATTTTAACAGTATTTATTCTTTCAACCCATGAGCATGGACTGCATTTCTTTGCATCATCTTGAATTTCTTTCATCAGTGTTTTATAGTTTTCAGAATACATCTCTTGACAACGAAGCAGAATACATCTCTTTGGTTAAGTTTATTCCTAGTTGTCCTATTATTTTGATGCAGTTGTAAATGGGATTGTTCTCTTAATTTCACTTTCTGCTGTTTTATTATTAGTGTATAACCCTGCAGCAGATTTCTGTAAATTTATTTATATCTGTGACTTCTCTGAATTCATTTATCAGTTCTACAAGTTTTTTGGTGGAGTCTTTGGGTTTTCTCTATATAGTATATCATATCATCTGCAAATAGTGAGTTTTACTTCTTCCTTACCAGTTTGGGAGACTTTTATTTCTTTTTGTTGCCTAATTACTGTGGATAGGACTTCCTATACTGTGCTGAGAGTGGATATCCATGTCTTACTCCTGGCCTTAGGGGAAAAGCTCTCAGTTTCTCACCATTGAAGATGGAGCTGGCTGTAGGTTTTTCATACAGCCTTTATTATGTTGAGATACGCTCTCTTTAGACCTAGTTTGCAGAGGGTTTTTATCATGAATGTATTGTACTGTGTCAAATGCTTTTTCTGCTTCTACTGAAGTGATCATATGGCTTTTAATATTTTCTCCTATTTTTGTATCTTTTCTTTAATTGATGTAACATATCACATTGATTGTTTCATTACAAATGATAAACCACCCTTGCATCCTGAGAATAAATTCCACTTGAGTGTGGTGTAGAATTTCATTTAGTATATTGTTGGATTTGGTTTGCTAATATTTTGTTGAGGAATTTTGTGTCTGTATTCATGAGGTGATAGAAGTCTTTCTATCAGTTTCATATATATTTCTCCTACTTTCTTTATGACTTGCCTATTCATTTTCTTGAAGTGTCTTTTGATTAACAAAAGTTTGCCAATTTATCACTGTTATTTTTTATAGTTAATTTCTGATTGAGGTCCAAGAAATATCGATTTGACGACAAAGAAATTCTACCATTTTTTTCTTCTAAAAATGTTATAGTTTCAGGTTTTATGTTCTGTGATTCAACTTAAATTAATCTTTGTATACCCAGGGAGGTAGAGGTCAAATTTTATTTTACTTTTCTTTAGTGGACATCCATCACTGTTTACCGAAAAGATTTTCCTTTCCTTGTTGAATTGCACTGGTGTCTTGGTGAACAATCAGTTGACCTCATAAATGTAAATCTATTTCTGCTCTATCTACCTTGCCCCATTGAACTAGATATTGACCTGAATGCCAATGTTAGACTGATGAGAGGAGCTTTGTAGTAGATCTTGAAGTCAAATAATGTAAGCTTTTTGTTCTTTATCATGATTGTTTAGGCTATTCTGCATTCTTTGCATTTCCATATAAATTTTAAAATCATCTTGTTAAATTCTAAAGAAAGCCTCAAAGATTCTGATTGGAATTGTGTTCGGTATGTAGGTTAATTAGGAGATAACAAACAGTTAATAATTTTGAGTGTTTCAGTCCATGAACATAACATTCTTCTGCATTTAGCTTTTGTGTAGCTTTTTTTTCATTGCAGTGCTTTGAACTTTTCAGTGTAGATGTCTCACATATCTTTGTTAAATTCTAATTTACTTCTAATTACTTTAAATTTTTATATTATTGTAAATGAATTGGATTTTATTTCATTTTCTATTTTTTGTTGCTAGTAGTTAGAAATACAATCGGTGGGGCACCTGGGTGGCTCAGTTGGTTGGGCGACTGCCTTTGGCTCAGGTCATGATCCCAGAGACCTGGGATCAAGTCCCACATCGGGCTCCCTGCTCGGCGGGAAACCTGCTTCTCCCTCTCTCACTCCCCCTGCTTGTGTTCCCTCTCTGGCTGTGTTTCTCTTTGTCAAATAAATAAAATCTTAAAAAAAAAAAAGAAATACAATTGGTATGTTATAACCAAACTTTGTGTGCTAAATTCACTCATTAGTTCTAATAGTTTATAGATATCTTAGTATTTTCAACCAAGAAAACAATCATGTTATCATTATATATAGGTAGTTTTACTTCTTACTTCCCATACATTATTCCTTTTGTTTCTTTTTCTATCCTTATGCATCTGTCAGGAATTCCTGTGTGAATGTGGGATAGATGTAGTTAGAGCAAGTATTTTCACATTATTTTCAAGTTTGGGGGAAATCATTTAATATTTCACCAATAAGTATAATATTAGCTTTGGGTTTTCCTTAGATGAACTCTATTACATTGAAGAAAATCTTACTTTTTGTTTACTGGAGAGTTTGTATCATAAATAAGTAATAAATTTTACCATCTAATATTTTTATATCTATCAAAATGATCATAAGGCCTTTTTAATGTACATTTTAAATGTTTATTGATATGATAATCACAATAATTGATGTTAAAATATTAAACCAACTTTACATTTCTTGAATAATCATCTTATGCTGTATCCAATTTTTATTGCTGGACTAAATTTTATCAGATAACATTTTTAGAATATTTTCTTCCATTCTGTGGATTGTCTTCTCATTCTCTTGATGATGTCTTTCATACTGTAGAAATTTTTAAATTTAATGAAGTCAAGCCTATCAGTTATTTCTTTCATGTATCATGCCTTTGGTGGTATAGCTAAAATCATACAAATTTTTTCTATGCTATTTTCCAGGAGTTTTATAGTTTTGTGCTTTACATTTAAGTCTGTAATCCCTTTTGAATTAATTTTTGTGAAAGATAGGAAGTCTGTCTCTAGATTCACTTTTTGGAAAGTGAATTTCATTATTCCAGCACCATTTGTTAAAAAGACTATCTTTCTTCCACGAACAGCTTTTGATTCTTTGTTAAAGATAAGTTGACTGTATTTGTATGGGTATATTCTGGGCTGTCTATTCTGTTCCACTGATCTATTTGTCTTTCATTTCACCAGTACTACACTGTCTTGATTATTGTAGCTTTATAATAAGTCTTGAAGCTGGTATTATCAGCTGTTTTTCTTTTTCAATATTATACGGACTATGTTGAGTCTTTTGTCTTACTATATAAAATAGAATAAGTTTGTCAATATTCAATGAATAATTTGCTGAGGTTTTAATTTGGATTGTATTGAATCTGTAGATTGAACTGCAAGGAACTTACATCTTGACAATATTGAAGAGATACTTATTTAGTTATTCTTTGATTTCTTTCAACAGAGTTTTGAGTTTTCTTCATATACACCTTGAATGTATTTTGTTAGATTTGTACAAAATATTTCATCTGGGGGGGCTAATGTAAAATGGTATTATGTTATTAATTTAAAATTCCACTTGTGTATTGCTGATATGTAGGAAAACAATTGACTTTTGTATTTTAACCTTGTGTCCTGCAACGTTGATATAATTGCATATTAATCCAGGAGCCTTTTGGGGTCACTTCTCTCAGGTTTTCTTTTCATTTTTTTTTAAAAGATTTTATTTATTTGACAGAGATAAACACAGCCAGAGAGGGAACACAAGCAGGGGGAGTGAGAGAGGGAGAAGCAGGCTTCCCGCCGAGCAGGGAGCCTGATGTGGGACTCGATCCCGGGTCTCCGGGACCATGACCTGAGCCGAAGGCAGTCGCTTAACCAACTGAGCCACCCAGGCGCCCCTCTCAGGTTTTCTATATAGAAAATAATTTCATCTGTGATCAGCCAGTTTTAGTACTTTCTTTCTAATGTGTCTATCTTTGGTCCCCTTTTCTTATCTCAGTGCATTAACTAGGCCTTCCAGTAAGATGCTGGAAGGAGTGGTGAGTGGGGACATCATTGCCTTTTTCTTGATCTTAGTGGAAAAACTTAGTTTATCACCATTAAATATAATATTAGCTCTATATTTTTGTAGGTATTCTTTATCAAGCTGAGAAAATACCTTTGTATTAATAGTTTTCTGAGAGTTTTAATCATGACTAGGTGTTGGATTTTGTCAAATATGTATTTTTAAAGTGCTTCTTTTATAGAAATTGTATAACTAGATTTTTTACTTTCTTTATTTTCCTTAATTTACATGTGATTGACATATACCATTATGTTAGTTTCAATTACACAATATAATGAAACAATACTTGTATATGTTGTGAAATGATCACAATAAATCTAGTTAACATCTATCACCACACATAGTTAAAATTTATTTTCTTGTGATGAAAACTTTTAAGATGTATTCTTTTGGGAACTTTCAAATATATAATAGAGAATTGTTAACTGTATACTTCATATTGTACATTATATCTCCAGGACTTACTTTATAGCTGGGAGTTTATATTTTTCAACATCCTACCCCCATTTTATCCATCCTCACCTTTCTCTTTCTGTCTCAGACAACCAATCTATTGTCTCTATCCATGAGCTCAGGGTGGTTTTTTTTTTTTCTTGTTTGTTTCTTGGTTTTCATCTTTTGATTTTTAGATTCCACTTAGAGTGAGATCATGCAGTATTTGCCTTTCTGTGTCTGACTTATTTCACTTAGCAAAATGCCCTCAAGTTCCATCTATATTGTTGCACATGGCAAGACTTGTTTCTTCTATATATTTTGTGTGTGTGTTTGTGTGTGTGTGTCCTATCCATGAACGTGAAATATCTCTTCGTTTATTTAGTTATTCCTTGATTTCCTTCATCAGACTTTTTTAGTTTTCTTCATGCAGATCTTGAACATATATTGTTAGATTTTTACCTAAATATTTCATTTGCGAGAGGGTGAGAGGTTTCCACTTCTTACTCAGCAGCAAGAAAATGCATCGAGGCAGAAAGTTGGAGGAACTATGGAATGAATTTGGAGTTTAACTGATGAGTTATGCTCTTTTCTAAGATTACATTCATGTGCTGCTTGCTGTTCAAAATATGAAAAGTATTATCTTATATATTTTCCTCACTTTTATAATTTACCAAGAGTGCAAGTACTGTGCCATTTATCTTCCCGTTGCTAGGAGCAGAAGTTTCAGTGTGTAAACACACATTTCTTATGTCAAACATTCCTAGGATTCTGGAGACATAGAGCCCAAGAAAAATGACCAAACTCCATCCCATATAGAGCTTATTATTTATGGATAAGAAACAAGAAAATGAATAGACAAGACAAGTAAGTAGATGATAAAAATTCTGTAAAGAATAAACATCAATATGAAGGCAGCTCGGTGTTGTGGGTTACTACAGTAGGTAACGTAATCACGGTAAGCTTTTAAAAGAGTTTATATTTAAGCTGGTCCTTAAAAGACAAGAACATAGATATTTTAGGAAAAATTATTTAGTAAACAGGCAACAGTTGCACAGATTCTTTATTTTTATTTAAATCCTATTAGACAACATATAGCACACCATTAGTTTCCAATGTAGTGTTTGATGATTTATCAGTTGCATATAACACCCAGTGCTTATCACATCACATGCCCTACTTAGTGCCCATCACAAGGTTACCCCATCCCTTACCCACTCCCTTCCAGCAACCCTCAGTTTATGTTTTATAGTTAAGAGTCTCTCATGGCTTTTCTCTCTCCGATGAATTCTCCTTCAGTTTTCCTCCCCTTACTCTATGATCCTCTGAGCTATTTCTTATTTTCCACATATGAGTGAAACCATATGATAGTTGACTTGCTCAGCATAATATCCTCCAGTTCCATCCATGTCAGTGTAATTAATAAGTATTCATCCTTTCTGATGGCAGAGTAATATTCCATTCTCTGTGTGCACACACATATGCGTGTGTGTGTGTGTGTATGTGCGTGTTTCTGTGTGTGTGTGCGTGTGACATCTTTTTTATCCATTCGTCTGTCAGTGACCTCTCAGCTCTTTCCATAGTTTGGTTATTGTGGACATTTCTTCTATGGGCACTAGGGTGCAGGTGGCTCTTTGGATCACCACATTAGTATTTTGGGGATAAATACCTTGTAGTTCAATTGTTGGGTCATAGGGTAGCTCTATTTTTTAACTTCTTGAGGAATCTCCCTACCATTTTCCAGAGTGCTAGACCAGCTTGTATTCCCACCAACCTTGTAAGAGGGTTCCCCTTCCTCTACATCCTTGCCAACATTTGGGGTTTTTTTGTCTTGTTAATTTTAGCCATTCTGATGGGTGTGAAGTGGTATCTCATTGTGGTTTTGATTTGTATTTCGCTGGTGCCAAGGGGTGTGGAGCATTTTCTCATGTTTCTGTTGGCCATTTGTATATCCTCTTTGGAGAAATATCTGTTCATGCCTTCTGCACATTTCTTGACTGGATTATTTGTTTTTTGGGTGTTGAGTTTGAGAAGTTCCTTATAAATCGTGGATACTAGGCCTTTATCTACTATAACATTTGCAAATGTTTTCTTCCATTCTGTAGTTGTCTTTTAGTTTTGTTGACCATTTCCTTTCCTGTGCAGAAGCTTTTTATCTTGATGAAGTCCCAATAGTTCATGTCTGCTTTTGTTTCCCTTGCCTTTGGAGACATATCTAGCAAAAAGTTGCTGCAGATGAGGTCAAAGAGGTTGCTGCTTGTGTTCTCCTATAGGATTTTGATGGATTCCTGTCTCACATTTAGGTATTTCATCCATTTTGAGTTTATCTTTGCATATGGTATAAAGAAATAGTCCAGTTTCAGTCTTCTACCTGTGTTTGTCCAATTTTTCCAGCACCATTGACTGTCTTTTTTCCACTGTATATTCTTTCCTGTTTGTCAAAGATTAGCTGGCCATAGAGTTTAGGGTCCATTTCTTGGTTCTCTATTTGTTCCATTGATCTATATGCGTCTGTTTTTGTGACAGTACCATACTGTCTTGATGATTATACCTTTGTAATATAGCTTGAAGTCTGGCATTGTGGTGCTACCAGCTTTGGTTTTCTTTTTCAACATTTCTTTGGCTATTCAGGATCTTTTCTGGTGCCACACAAATTTTAAGGTTCTTTATACCAGCTCTGTGAGAGATGTTGATGGTACATTGATAGAGATTGCAATGAATGTGTACCATAGACATTGTAACAATATTTATTCTTTCAATCTATGAGCATGGAATGTTTTTCCATTTCTTTTGTCTTAGTTTCTTTCATAAATGTTCTTTATATTTTAGAGTACAGATCCTTTACCTCTTTTGTTAGGTTTATTCCTAGCTATCTTATGGTTTTTGGTGTAATTGTAAATGGGATTGATTTCTTAATTTCTATTTCTTCTGTCTCATTGTTAGTGTATAGAAATGCAACCGATTTCTGTGCATTGATTTTTATATCCTATCACATTGCTGAATTGCTGAATGAGTTCCAGTAATTTGAGGCTGGAGTCTTTGGGGTTTTTCACATAAAAGTATCATGTCATCTGTGAGGAATGAAAATTTGAACTTTTCTTTGCCAATCTGAATGCCTTTTATTTCTTTTTGTTTTCTGATTGCTGAGGCTAGGACTTCTAGTACTATGTTGAGCAATAGTGGTGAGAGTGGACATCCCTGTTGAGTTCCTGACCTTAGGGGTAAAGCTCTCAGTTTTTCCCCATTGAGAAGTTGTGGGCTCTTGTAGGTGGCTTTTATGATATTCAGATATGTTGCCTCCATCCTGAAGGTGTGGAGAATTTAAATCAAGAAAGGATGCTGTATTTTGTCAAATGCCTTTTTTTTGCATCATTTGAGAAGATTGTAAGGTTTTTGTCCTTTCTTTTATTAATGTGATATATCACACTGATTGATTGTGAATGTTGAACCACCCTCATTGCACAGATTCTTAGTAAGAAAGGACCTAGAATTTAGAGAAATAGAATCATGCCCTGATTCTTTTTTCATATGTTGATCTGTAGTTAACTAAAATAATTTCTTGTTAACACTCATTTTTGTAAAGAATTTTCCTTTTGACTGTTCCCTTCTGCCTCCTGTAAGTCAGTTTGATCCTTTTTGATATTATCTTTTGGTTTTAGGTAACCTCTTCTGCTTCTTCATTTCTGGGCACTAATTATAATAACCTTTGGTTTTTAAAGACTATAAATGAGAAGTGCCTGACAGAAATGTTTATGTGTGCATATGTACATGCTTCTATGACTGCCCATGCTGGTATTATCCATTCTGGGCTGTAAAAACACAGAGAATAGAGGGATGTTAGCAGAGCTGACATTAAACAAAGACAGTTATGAAGGACTTTAAGGGATGCCAGAGGATTCCGGTTCTAAATTATTTCTGTTAGAATGAATTCAATCAGAAAGTGAAGAATATTCATGGATATTCATAATATATTGGGGGTTTGAAATCATAGACCTTTCAGAATAAAGTCCCAGGTTTTATCTATTATTTCCTTATCTGCACTTTTTTCATCTTTAAGATAATCCTTTCAGTCTGGGAACATTTTTGGGTTCTCATTGAAATGCAAATACCTTTGGAAGGTATAACCTATTAAACCATTTTTAACCAACTAGCAGGGATTGTTTCCTTACCTGTAATGCCCTGAAGGAGCTAGGCCAATAGGAAAGAGACACATTCCTGAGGAAGTAGAGGCCTCGGAAAGATGAATGGGAAAGACTGAAGACAAATACCTCATTGAAACAGTAAGCACATTAATATTAAAGCTATCATTGAGTTGTGAAATTTAATGAAAAAAAATTCATGAAACGCTGAGAGTATAGCCTGGCATATTAGAAATGCTCAGCTGATGGCTACAATTTATTGACCCTTTAGACTGTGTTCAAGAGAAAGATTAAAATGTCATAGACAAGCAAATTCTAAATAAATGATGATAGTATTAAGGTAAATGAGTGAGATGACGTCACCTTTCATTTCTGTTTTTCTTCGGTATTATCAAAACAATTTTGAAAAATGATAGATACCTGGCACAACTTTTAAATTTAACATAAAAATTTCATCATGTGCTAATCATCATAAAATTAATAATTTATATTACAGTGCAACTTAAAATTTAAAATACGTGGGCACTGGGGTGACTCATTTGATTCAGTGTTCGACTTTTTGGTTTTGGCTCAGGTCATGATCTCTGAGTTGCGAGATCAAGCCCCATGTCAGGCTCCGTGCTCACCATGGAGTCTGCTTGAGATTCCTTCCCCTTCTTGCTTCCTTCCCCTCTGCTTCTCCCCCACTGCTTGCCCTTGCTCTCATTCTCTAAAATAAAGAAATAAATGAAATCTTTAAGATTTAAAATACAAATGTTATATCACTTTTAAAATGTATCACATATGACTTAAATACCATAGGACTTAATATTCACTATTATCTTTGTAAAAATACACAGACTCTTTTAACCCAACCTTCTGAGATATAATTGCACAAAACATTGTATAAATTAAAGGTGCACCATGTGTTGATTTGACAGATTTATATACTTACATACTGTCATATAATTACCATTTTGTGTGTGTGGCAAGAATTTGCAATCTTAGCAACTTTCAAGTATATAACACAGTATCAGTAACTATAATCACCATGTTGTATCCTAGATCCTCAGACCCTACTCATCTTATAAATGGAAATGCGTACTCTTGACCAGCATCTCCCCATTTCTCCCACCCAAATCCCACCATAACCACCATTCTGTTTTGTTTCTATGACTTCAGTTTTTTTTATTTCTGCATAGAAGTGAGCTCATACAGTATTTGTCTTTCTCTGTATGGTTTACTCACTTAGCATAATGTCCTCAAGATCCATCCATGCTGTTGCAAATAGCAGAACTTGCTTTTCTCACATGGCTGATTAAAATTCCATTGTATACATACAATGTAGCTTCTCTATTCATTCATACATTGATGGACCCGAACGTTGTTTTGTTATCTTGGCTAATGAGAATAATACCACAGTGAACACAACAGTACAGGTATCTCTTTGGATCTTGTTTTCATTTTCTTTTGGATATGTATAGAGAAGTGAGATTGCTGGATTGTATGGTAGTTTTTTATTGGTTTGTTTTGTTTTTTTAATTTTTGAGGAAACTGCATACTGCTTTCCACAGTGGCTCCACTGGTTTGCACTCCCACCAATGGTGCCCAAGCATCCCTCTTTTCTATGTCTTCATCAATGTGTATTACTGCTTGTCTTTTTGAAGGGAGACAGTCTAACAAGTATGAGGTTGTATCTCATTGCAGTCTTGATTTGCATTTCTCTGATGAGTCACAAACTGCCTTTATCAGAAGGAAATTTTACATTGTTCAATTTTCATCTTAAAACTAGATTCATTCCATTTTCTTTATAAGATTTTATCATACAGTCACTAATGCCTTATTTTTGCTTGATAATCCCTTTTTCAGCTTATCACAGTAATCTGCAAAAACTTTCTGTATATAAATTAAGAATAATTTATATTTTATTTCAAATAGCCATGAAGCTCTAAGTAGTTTTTCTGGATGGAATGGTTACTATGATTATTAGTAATAAACAAGTAATCAACATTTTACATGCATTTGAATAAATAATTAGTAAAAAACAAAAGTACTTCTTTAATTAGAAAAATATCTGTTCTTAAGCTGGATAGAACTTTTGACAATTTGTTCATATTATTAAAAATGAATATTAATTATTCCTAGAATAGACAGAGATCAGCATTGGTTCTGTACTTATTTTTTATTTTTAGTAGCAAAACTTTGCTTGAAAGGATGGAAATAAAGTGATTTTTGTTATGGCAATATTACTCAATTCTTTGAAGTCCTTCTTAGTTATATGCCCTAAATCTCATAGTGACCTATCACCAAAAATTATTTTTTAATGACTTATGGATTGAAAGCTCCACAGGTCCTTTTTCAAATTTGATGAAAGTAAAGAATTTTACATGTTCCGCAAACAAAAGCTTTATTACCCACTCATTAGCCATTCATTTTTCTTAACACCTGCATCCATATTTCAAATTGTCCTTTAGATTGGAATCAGGAGTAAAACCAAGACACCTTTCTTGGGAAAAGTGGAAGAAACTTAATAAGGTTATGCCGACTGGTTTAGCGGGTTCAATAAAGCACCCCTTATTGGCTTGCCAACAAATCACATATCCCCCACTCCAACCCCAACCCCCTGCCTAAACTGTACTTAACATTTGTGGTGGGCAGAAAAATGTACCCTCATCTCCCAAAAGACGTCCATTCCCTAATCCCTGGAACCTGTAAATATGTTTCCTTATGCGGCAAAAAGATAATTAAAATTGCAGGTGAGATTAATGCAGCTAATACATTGCCTTAAAAAAGGGAAAGTGTCCTGGATTATCTAGGTGGCCGAGTGCAGTCATGAATTGAAGAGGGAGGTAAAGTGGGTGTCAGAGAGATGCCAACTGGGATGGGTTTACGCTGCCCTTGCTAGCTCTGAAAGTGGAGTCAGGAGCCTTTTAACTAAGGAGTGTGGACGCCTCTAGAACCTGGAAAGAGCAGGGACTCGGTCTCCCCCAGAACCTCTGCCTTGGTGTTAGCCCCACTGAGACCCGTGTTGGACTGTAAGATAAATTTGCGCTATTTTAGTAATTTCTTCCTGGAACAACAGTCAACTGAATCACACCTTTTAAGTATTATTAGTATCCCCACTTTACAAGTGAGTAAACTGAGCTACAGACGTTTAATATCTTTTGCAAGTCTGCACGTGATGTACAAGGAATGGAGTCACTGAATCAAGGTCTGGGCCACGTGCGATGGAGCCAGGAGAGACCGGGCTAGGCAAAGGGAATCACGTTTCTGTTTTCTCCTTCATTGCACTGTACACTTTTTTAAAAAGATTTTTTATTTCTTTGACAGAGAGAGACACAGCCAGAGAGGGAACACAAGCAGGGGGAGTGAGAGAGGGAGAAGCAGGCCTCCTGCCGAGCAGGGAGCCCAATGTGGGGCTCGATCCCAGGTCTCCGGGATCATGACCTGAGCCGAAGGCAGTCGCTCAACCAACTGAGCCACCCAGGTGCCCCTGCACTGTAAACTTTTAATGAGACTGTATATTATTCTCTATTGTATCCACAGTGTCTAAAAATCTTCATAAATTTTGTTGGTTTGACTTTTTTAAAGTCTAAGGTGTGCCTTGATTAAGAGACCAGAGGCTGAGAGCTGAACTGTGAATAGGCATCATTCAGGAATCTGTTGTTGACAGCAGCCCGGAGCGCGCTCCTGAAAGGGTTCTGAGGCTTCTTGTGGGCTGAAGATAAAAGGCCGCAGACTGATTCATAGGCATGTACGATGGCTATGGGCGGGCTACCTGTCTGCCTGTCTAGGGCTAGAGCCTAAGTCATAATCCCAAAGCTTGCTTCCAAGCTCAAGTCAAGAAAAGTCTCTTTTTGAAATCTAGCTGACCGGGGAGGCACATACCTTAAAATTGTTCTTTTCTCAAAATAATTGTTTGTGGCTTGAACTCAAAGCATTTATGTTGAACTTCTTATTAAGATAAGTAATTAAGTCAGGCTGTTAAAGGACGCTGATCCGTCTCTGCAGCTGACCGTGACAGACTCATGCTGGCAAAGAGGTCATACAACCGTGCTCCCAAGGCTGGCTCGAGGTAATAAGGTGCATATGTCACAATGGAGGGAAGACCAGATGAAGGCATGAGTTTCGATCAAACTGCAAATCGCTCATTGCTTTGATTCGCTACAGACCCAGGAGTGCCCGTTCATGCTCCAAAACATCAGCAGCAGGAAAATGAGCCATTGGCATTCCAGGGTCTGGAGAAAATTTTCTTGGAATGTCCTGTGATCTATTTGCCTTTGCGACTTGTTTCTGCTCGATTTTGGTTTCCGTGTATGTGCTGGACTTGCTCTTTTTCCTACTTTGGGGTTAAAGTTTGCTACTTAGAGCAGCTTGTAGAAAGACACCCAGGAATAACTCTGTTAGAACTCACCACTCTGTGCTATGGCTGCTTTTTGACTGTTGACCTACTGACTCTAGAAGAGCCCGGAGGGCATACTGTCTGCATTTGTGCCCCGAGGGCCACAGCAACAAGGTTGTTCTGGTTGCCATAGATACAACATGTCAAACTCAGACTGAATTTTTTTTTTTTTAATAAATTTTTTTTAAATATTTTTTTTATTTGACAGAGAGAAACACAGCGAGAGAGGGAACACAAGCAGGGGGAGCGAGAGAGGGAGAAGCAGGCCTCCCGCCGAGCAGGGAGCCCGATGCGGGACTCGATCCCGGGTCTCCGGGACCATGACCCGAGCCGAAGGCAGTCGCCCAACCAACTGAGCCACCCAGGCGTCCCTCAGACTGAATTTATTATAAGAAAAATCAAATCACAGGATCAGGGTGATGAAAATATATTACAACCTATAGTATCTTACCTTTAAATGCACTCCAGCCTCCAAACACTCCTAGATCCACAGGTCTGCATACTGTGCTCATCGTCCAAAGGAAGGAGGTGACAGGAGAGGAAGCTAAGATATTGTCTAAGATTATACTTCAAGGACTGTGAACCTAAGTCAGTTCCTTCCAGAAAGTACATTAGATATGGATGAGTGTGACGCGGGGTGGTCACCAACCAATATCAAGCCTCCGCTGCTTCTGCCAGTTCCTCCCTGTGGCCACTTGTCAGCTGCTTATCTGGGCAGGGGTCCCCCAGCTTTGTTAGAGCAAATTCCTTCCACTTGCTGAGGATGGTGTCTCTATTAGCTGATTTTACAGAAGCAATATGCTTGAACGGGATGTTAAAATAGATTTCCCCTAATACATTTGGTTAGAATTCTGTCTCAGTCCAGTCAATGCTGTATCACTTAGGATTTATTGACAAAGAGACATGAAAAATTGCCCAAATCCAAACAGGCTCTCAGGTTTGGGCCAAGAGTTCTATCTTTGAGCAGTGAGTTATTGAGCTGCCACATATGAGTGGCAATATATCTGTTCTGATCTCTGAACAGATTTCATCGTGGAAAACGTCGTTCCCAAGCTTTGTCCTTGACTGTGTCACATGGGAGAATTATGTGGTAGCCACCAAGGAGAAATCTACTTCTGACGCACTTAATGGAACCTACCTGAAGTTTATTTCACGAAGAATGGGCTGCTGTTGAGGTAGGTGCCCTGACTTATGGTTCCATTACTCCTCAGCTATAATATTAGTACAGGTAGAAAAGTGTGAAAGCCAGAACAAAAACCGAACCTATCTTTCCGTGGCTGACTCTAATGACATTTTATTTTAAGAGTCTGGGGATAGTCTGGAGATTTGGGACAGGGAGGATTGGGCAGGATATTCTGATGTTGAATCACTATGGAAAAGGCCATTTTTACTCTTATGTGTTAAAGGATTGTAGCTGGAACGTAGTTCTTAAGAATCCACATTCACCTTAGTGATAATATGTACACATGTCACATGTATATATCTCACATAGAATTTCATATTATTTTAAGGACTATATATGATTGTTTTATATATGTATACTACTCTAATCATATAATCTTCTATATGGGTGTGCATCTGTGGTATGCATATACGGATGTGTGTGTATACATATGTATGCATATCTACTGATAGGCACTCTGTAATTAGTTAATTTAACGGATGAATGAGCCTCAGGCTTCATCTAATTCAAGTCTTCATTTTACAAATGAGGGAGATAATGCTCTACATGAGTGGAGGGGGGTAGAGTGGTTAAGGCATTGGACAGTTAGCACTGTAATCTTAGATATTGTAGTGGGAATAGAATTGGCATTCATTTAGAGACATCAGGTGCTCTTTATAAGCTGTTACATCTTGAGAGAGTTAATCTCTCCAAGACCAAGTTCCTTTACTTGGAATGAAAACAATTGTACATACTTCCCTGGAATGTTGGAACCATTAAAAGAGAAAATGCATTTAAAAGAGCTAATATTTTCTGCTGTGTTCTAAATAAGTGTTAATTTTTCCTTGAGCCTTGCTATTTTTTGGTATAGTTTTGTAAAAGGCACAAGCGTTAAACAAGCCCCAAGGGGAATTAAAACATGACTGAAGAGCCAGGTGTTGGCAAGGAACAAAGACAACAAGCCGTGACTTCTTTCATTCATTTTATTTTTATTCAGTTTATAAAATGATGAAAAGCAGAGACAACTGTGAGATCTCCGTTACTGAGATTAAAAATTTATATCCTGATCAAAAAGAACAATTTGAATCCTGCAGTAATGCAAATAAGGTAACCAGTTTCTTGCTTGAAACTATGTATTCATTGTAACCTCTCGATGTTGACAATATGAATTCATATATGGATACTACTAGAAACCATGCTTTGAAAGGTGCAAAGAAATGACAAAATCATATAAAGCGGTAGGCTGTGGAAGGGTGGGGGGATCTAAGGAAACATGACCAAGACATAGTGAAGAAAGTTAGCCTATTTTGTAGCTACTGAACTATCAACTTTATACAGTTTGTGAGTGCATCTTTAAGTCTTTTGATTGTGTGCCACATTGAACTTATGCTCAAGTTCACACCAGAAATTATATTATAATGCATTGACAGAGAAGAGCTGTTGCCCAACTGTTTGAATATCTTGTGAATCCCTACGTTGCTTGCCTGCTAGCGATGTAGAGGAAGTTGTTTGGGGAAACATATATTTGTGTATTACAAATACTTGAGATCAGTGTCAGAATCATTATTTGAATGCTGTTTTCCTTGAGAGCACCTGTCAAAGTAAGATTTTAAAATTTTTTGTACTGATGTGTTCATTCTCCCTGCTTCTTCTATGGTGTAAGACCAATAGCCGTGGTCATCATTTCTACTTCTTCATTTCTTACATCCTATATTCGGCCATAAATAGATGCTCAATAAATGCTTGTTGGATAAATGAATGATTCTTCTAGTGGGATATCTGTTTTATATGTCTTTAGATCCAGTATCTGGCTTTGTACCTTCTGATTGATTGATTGTCTCAGTCTATCTAATCATCTCTTTTTTCTCTCTCTCCCATCTATCTACTTTGATATGGTATCTGAGTAGCAACCAGGGATCCACGTACATGGGCCTGCCATGTATCATCCTATCGAGCCTGTATTCTTTACATCAGATGTTCAAAAAATAATTATAACTATGATGATCTGAGATCACTAGTTTTCCTTTAAAGGCTGACTCACAAAAGCGCTGAAGACTAGAAAATTTCAAATGATGTTATCTCTCTTCTCAGAATTTAGTGGGTGTTGAACATATGATATGGTCTGAAAAAATTTTGTCAGACTTGCTTAAGCACTGGAGATATGTGAAACGCATTACTGACCACATTAATGGTTTGAACATAGAGAATTATTTTTAAGAGATCTTTTTTTTTTCCAGTCAGGTACCAATGTGGTTTTATAAAAGGATTCTACATAAACCAGAAAAATAAGGTATTTTAAAAACTCAAATACATTATGACTGCCTAGTCCTAGTAACCATATACATCATGAGTAAGAATATGAGCGACAATACAAGAGTAACAGTACAGAAAATATACATAAGACACCAGTACTGCTATTTGAAAACATAATGAAAAAATTAAATTTTTGAACTGATAGGATATTCTTCTGCTATGGACTGAATTGCATCTCTCCAAATATGGTGAAATCCTAACCCTCAATATAATTGTGCTTGAAGGTAGGGCTGTAAGACCATAATAAAAATTAAATGGGGTCCTAAGGGCAAGTGTTCTTGATCAGATTAGTGTTTTTATAAGAAGAGACACAAGAGAGCTCCCTCTTGCACAAGCCAGAGGTCACGCAGTGAGAAGGCACCTGGGACCCAAAGGGAGAGCCCTCACCAGACAACAGCCTGCTGGCACTCTGATCTTAGACTTCCTGCCTCCAGGCCCGTAAGAAAGTAATTTGTATCGCTCGGCCAAAGCCCCTGGTGTTGGTTGTGGAAGCCCAAGCAGATGGCTTCCATGGAGCAGGGCCAGAAATGTGGAATTCATTTTTCTTTTCTATTCATTAGAAATCATTTTTAAAAATGTTATTTCCTTGGCGCCTGGGTGGCTCAGTTGGTTTGGCTGCTGCCTTCAGCTCGGGTCATGACCCTGGAGTCCCAGGATAGAGTCCCACATCGGGCTCCCAGCTCTGCGGGGAGTCTGCTTCTCCCTCTGACATTTTCCCCTCTCGTGCTCTCTCTCACTCTAAAATCTTTTAAAAAATGTTATTTCCTCATAGTTTCCATTGCACTGCAAGCATCCTCACTTCGAGTCTGTCACACATGTGACCGTGAGAGCCCTCTTCCCCGGTGCCTGCAATACTCTCCTTGCCTTCATTTATTACTACGTCACCAGTGGGTTCTTTCCAAAGGACACCATCGGTCATATTGTTCTTGTGCTTAAGGCCTGTAGTAGATTCCCACTGATAGAAGAACAAAATCCCATTTCCTTGAGTGGCATTAAGTCGACCCTGTGCCAGTCCTCATCTGTCTGTAGACTCATCTCTTGCCATGTGGCTGGTGTCTTCAACTCAGTATTTCAACACTAGTGAGCCATTGAAAATTTCTTAAAGGCATATTTCGGCTTCAGAACACTGAAATGTTTATTATGCTGTGAGATTTGTATTCACCTATGATTTCCTTTTCCTCTTTGCCTCACTGAAAATAGGTTTATCTTTAAAAATTCAACTTAGTTAAAATCACCTTTATAATAATGCTTTCCTTGCCATTTTTGTACCCATATTGGTAAAATTGTCTACACCATGTCTGTGTGTGCGGACTATAACACGATCACAACACTCGTAATTTTCTTTCATTTTTTACTTTAAAGATTTTAGTTATTTATTCATTTGAGAGAGAGCGAGAGTGAGAATGAGAGAAAGAGTACACAGACAGAGAAGGAGAAGCAGACTCTGCTGCGCAGGGAGCCTGACTTGGGGCTCAATTCCAAGATCCCAAGATCATGACCTGAGCTGAAGGCAGGTGCTTAACCACCTGAGTCAGGCAGGCACCCCATCACCTGCAATTTTCTATTCTTATGTTCTTATTTGTCTAAGTATTTATTCAGAGCTATTATTTTGTCCCAGTGTTATTTATTTGTATGATGAAATAAAAATCATTAATGTGAGAGGTTTCTCAGATATTTCTTTCTTCCCAGAACACAAAAGGGAATTTTGAATGTGCTATGCCAATTCTTCTGTTACCTACTTGAAGATTCTTCTGATTGCAGAAGGAGGCAAGCTATGTAGGTTACATAACCTGCCTGAGAGATAGTGGAGAGGACAGGACAATGAAAGATGGCCAAGCAGCTGGCTAGGGATGGGGTTAATAAATACTCTGTTCTTTTACTTTTCTCTTGCTCTGCAGACTGTTGTTGGTGTGTCCCATTAGCCAAAATCAACCATAAAGAAGAGAGCCAGAGAGTCTACATGAGACCATTCACAAAAGAAGGATTTTCAAGGCAGAAAGTTGGGTGATAATAGGGAAAACAGAACATCCAGCAAGAGAGAACATCTCTTATGATCATCTTCTAGGAATAGCCTAGTGTAGCACTCTTCTGAGTCTTGTTGATCTCATTAGAATCATTTCTGTTTTCTAAATCAATCCTTATGGCCAACCCCTGAGCTTTCTGTGTCATAAATTTCTCTAGAAATGCATAAACTGTAATGAAAGGTTGATGCCTGAATAATAAATCAGAGTACTTTTTAGAAAGAGGATGGGAATGACTACTAGGCTGTCATTTGCCCACCATTTCACTCAATGCATGGAAGTAAATGATTTTAATGAATAGATACATTGATTTTTAAAATCTAGCTTACACGATGTGCACATTACAAGATGTGCATGTGTATGATTACAGTGCGATGCTGTGTATACACAGCTATAGTATTTAAAAGCATGTTCATGAGCTAGGAAAAACAGAACTAGTATTCAATCAATACCTGTAGTGTATCTTTAGCATTATGTGCATTACATAATTTGATATCCATACAAGCCAGACAATTGGAATAATTTATACAAATGACTTTGCTGATAGGTGACAAATCTGGACTTCTACTTCATGGTTGTCTTTTTTTTTAATGTAAAATTTTCAAACCTTGCTTTTAATTTCTCCTACCTTCCAGCTGAGAAGATATTTAAAAATCTTTAGGAATTCCTTATTGCGTTAGAAAGAGCAAGCTGTAATTTATTATTACACAAAATTTTAAAATATACATTCCCTGTGACTACAGCTGTGGTCTATTTGTTCCTAGGTATAGTCTTTATTAGTTATGCAAATCACTACTATTTCTGCAACTCCAGTAAAATGTTTATTGGTAGCATTGAAGTGATCGTTTTTTCACCATAGTCTTGTATATAGAGTAGCATTTCCCAACTATGTCCTATGAGATGCTTTTTCTTTTTTTTTTTTTTTAATTTATGTTATGTTAGTCACCACACAGTACATCACTGGTTTTTGATGTAGTGTTCCATGATTCACTGTCTGCAGGTATCACCGAGTGCTTCATGAAATACATGCCCCCCTTAATACTCATCACTGGGCCAACCCATCCCCCCATTCCTCTCCCTTCTGAAACTCAGTTTGTCTCCCCCTCTGATTTCCCCCGCTTCATTTCCCCCTTCCTTGTTCTCTAACATGGTCATATAAGTCTTGAGAAATTATACTAAAAAATTCCAGAAGTTTTGTTTGCTCCAGAATTTCTCAAAGTCCTTAAATAATAATGTTCATTGTGAATCTGTAAGAAGGAGCTGTTATGCCGGCATTTCCAAACTTATTTGAGCACAAACTCTTTTTTTTTTTTTTTTTTTAGAAAACCCACTCATATTTACCTGGAGTCTTGCTTAGAAGAACAGCTTGTGAGACAGCAGTTTAACTGTAGTAGGAAAGAACTGTCTTCCCATTTTTTGACTTCATCACCACCAGAATCAAATAAGGAAACAGAGGCTTATGTATGTTAATAATATGCCCACAGTTTTTTTCCCCCAAATTACAGCTTTCTTTTTTTTTTTTTTTTTTTTTTAAGATTTTATTTATTTATTTGACAGAGAGAAACACAGCCAGAGAGGGAACACAAGCAGGGGGAGTGAGAGAGGGAGAAGCAGGCCTCCCGCCGAGCAGGGAGCCCGATGTGGGACTCGATCCCGGGTCTCCGGGATCATGACCCGAGCCGAAGGCAGTCACTCAACCAACTGAGCCACCCAGGCACCCCGAAATTACAGCTTTCTAAAACATGAATATATCACACAACTTAAAATCATACACATATAATTTAGGGCTATGGTGGAAGAGGACCACTTCATGGTTATCTCATGTCTTCTTTATTTTGAATTAAACCATTTCAATTCTTTCATATCAAAATCTGCCTTTTCTTGTACCCTTTTTACAATTTTGCTTCCCCTACCAAAATCAAATACAGAAAAAAATTGAATTTTTAAAGGAATTTCTATAAGGAAAATAACTGATAGAATACTTGGATTATTTTCAGGGCTTGATCCAGAAGAGTTATAATAAGGGAAAATTTCAAAGTACTTTTATTTCAAGTCATAATTTTCAAAACAAGTGCCATATTATTTTGTCTATATTCAGAGACACCTTATATTCATCACACGAGGTTGTTTTTCTTTTGGATATAATAGAATGTTATTTAGGCAATGTCTTCTGAATAAGCTTGATTAGCATACTCATAATGGCATTCTTGGGTCAACATAAAGTCTAATTATAAAGTCACACTATTGTGTTGTTGGCCATTTCAGAAAATGGAATACAAAGTATGTATTAAACAACGGAATCATTGACTCAGGCATATTTCATCCCAGTGCAACATTCACAGGATGAAGAAACTCTAGTATATCTACCAAAAATGTGGTGGTCTCATAATTTTTTCTAAGCTTTGGATATAAACACTGTAAATATAGTTAGGGTACAAATAAGACCATATTCCTCTTAAGGACCAAATGAATATGACTTTGACTCTTGTGTTTAATATTGAAGGTGGTTATATTCTCCAAGTTTTCCTTCCACCAAAAAAAAAAAAAAAAAAAAAATCAGCCTAGTTAGTAAAATCAGGACAGTCTGTCACGGAATTGCTGTCCCTTGACTCAGGCAGGCTGGTTTCATGACAGGAACATGCGTCTCATTACTTCATCCCTTAGAACTTTCTGATCAGTTCGTTTGGTGCTCGGGAGTAGGTCTCACCCAAGCATAGGCTCATGATGGGCATGGGGACTTGCTTATATCTGTGGGACCAAGATGACATCCTGTGATTTCCCAAGAGCCAGGAGGATCCATGCCAAAGGAAATTAAAATAACCTCCCAAGAGATCAAAGCTACAACATTCCCACATGCTGGTTTCTGATCCCAACCAGAGAAAAAGAAAAGTTCCTTTTCACGGGAGCCCAGCCACACATACTTCATTCTAAAAACAACATCAGAATCATGAAAGAACACAAAATTATATGGTCAAATTTGACTCATAGCAGACATTGTCCATATTTTGTGTCTCTGAAGTGATATTTTTTGGCTGCTATAATCTGATATATTGGTATAAAGTCACAAAGTATTAGAGCTCAAAGTTGCCCTAGATACGGTCTATTGAGTTTGCAGATGACAAGGAGAAGGATAAGTGCACGTGCTTGTTCAACAAAGGAGGGGCACAATTCTACAGTGGTATTCAAAGGCACATCAGCAATTCTCACGATTCATAAATCAAATCAACCTATATTTTCATACTAAGCAGACCTAAAAATCATTAGCACAAACTGTATGAGAATCAGGAAACAGATGGTATATGACCTTACTTAAGAGGCAAAACATAATCAGCATTGAATGAGACCAGTATCAAGTTAGAGCAAAACTATTCTAAAACTTTGTTATCATGGTGTCTAAAATATGATTTTAAAATGTTTTCATATCTCATTTTTAGAAAAAAAAATGAAATGCTTTTGGTTATTTTCAGTAGACAAAGAACAAAAATGAAGCAAAAAGAATTTTCCAAATTCAGTTTAAATTATGGTTGCTATTATTTAACATCACCCCTAAAAGTAGGGATCGATAAAACTGATGTGTTAGAATATCAACAAAGAACCATGGTGCTCTCTGGTGGTGATATTTTTGTATCCTCCTGAAAAAATAAAATAAAATCAACTAAGTTCTAGAAGGGAAATACGCAGTAAGTAATGATTTTTAAAATCTTCTATTCAATAACATTTTCATGTATTTGAGTTGTATTTTTATTTTATTTTATTTTATTTTATTTTATTTTATTTTATTTGCTCAAGTTTATTATGAGAGTGAAGCATACATATTTAACTGAAGGATACATGGGAAATGCAATTCTGCTCTGGGCTAGAGTGAGAATTCTGTGCCCTTTGATGTGTGTGAATGGTGGGGGTTAGGGCATCTGTGGATAAAGGGTGAGGGATAAGTAAAACTATAAGAAACTGAAATGAGGGGGTTGGTGCTATGGCCATTCCTGAATTCGGGCACCACCCAGAAGGTAGATGACATCTATGTGGTTGCTCACTGGGGACACTTCTCTCAAGTTGGTCAGGAAATGAGTGCAGATGACTGCAAAGCACACGCGTACCCAAAAAACACCTGCCCAAACATACAGATTCTAATAATACAGGTTCTTATACAGCTTATAAGAAAATGTGTTGTATTAAAAATAAATGACTGGGTGACTGGCCTACTTAAGAGCTAAGACACACAAAATGAGAAGGCACAAGGAAGTGTGGACTCACGTGGTGATAGGATAGACTGATGTCACCAAGACAAATCCACCAAAATATGCCACCGACTGCGTGTGACCCAGGAAGCAGACAATGATCTCAAAGGTAAAGGAATATACATGGTGTTTAGATGACATAATGTGGTTCTTCCCTCCAGATCCAAAGACCCTCTTCTCTAACAAAATAAAATTTTGAGACAACCAGCTAATACTGTGTAATAAGTTAGCATTATTTAACAAGAGCCTATAACATAATTAACACAAAAATACTTTGCAATAACTATTATTAAAATGGAAATTGTAGATAACATAATCTATTTATAGATATAACTTTAAAAAATCAATGTAATTCCATAACTGCATTCTAGAATAGACATAAAAGAAAGTAACTTTTATTTTTTTATTTTTAAAATATTTTATTTATTTATTTGACAGAGAGAAACACAGCAAGAGAGGGAACACAAGCAGGGGGAGTGAGAGAGGGAGAAGCAGGCTTCCCGCAGAGCAGGGAACCCGATGTGGGGCTTGATCCTAGGACCCTGGGATCATGACCTGAGCTGAAGGCAGACACTTAATGACTGAGCCACCCAGGTGCCCCAGAAAGTAACTTTAAAAAAAGTGTATTGTAGTAGAATTTTTCAAGTAATATAATGAAGTAAACCTATGAATGCAAAGCTAATTCAGCCTGATACTAATGCATTATAAATACATCAGTGTCAGTGAAAAAAATAAATAAATTAGAACTAAAAAAATACAAAAAAAAATAAATACATCAGTGTCTTAAATATGCTATTATGAACAAATCTTAATAAAAATCTATTACTAATGTATGTTCTTCCTTAAAATTGCTTGGTTGTTACATTTTTGGAAAATTTAGTGTATCTTAATTGAAACCATGCAGAAATACTTTGTATTTACATATAAAATGGAGAGAATGTCTAAACTCAGATAAACACAAACAGATTTTCAGCTATAGAAAGTCTCATAGACTTTTGAGTTTTGTCTGGGACTTAGGAAAACTCTTCATTGTGTAGTCCTGTTCACTGATGGAAACAGTGTAGCCTCTCTGTCCTGTGACTGTTAAATGCCGGTAGAACGTCACATCATTGTGACAACAAGAAAGATCTTCCAAACATGCCATCTGGAGACCCGTGAGCTCTGGGGGAGGCACTGGCAGCAGCACAAAGTGCTCAAGGAGGGTCTGGGGTCCCAGCTGTTGTGCTTCCCTGACCCAATGTGTCAGTGTAATTTTACTCTCAAATTAATTTAATTGTAATTTAATTTCTTTTAAAGCATGAAGTGTTTAAGTCCCAGGAGATGCCTGGCTTGCCCTTTTGTAACTCCATTGCCTTTTTCATTGAAAGAAACAAAACTACCCCTTAGCCTGACATGAGCAGACAGCTCGGTCTACTAAAGGGCTTCCCTTGTTCCTCATCCTTCCTAGTGGCATCCGCCTACAGAGCACACGGCTCATGCCCCCACAGGGATGGACAGGGCATGCAATGCAGGTCTTATTCTGCTCTCTGAGCTGAATCCTGGTATGTAGCCCAATGCCATTTTCTGATTTATGGACCCAAAGGGGATCACTTTTCCTTAGAGAAATGGTGGCCGGGGACAGAGGACAGGGCTTGATCTGGGTCCACATGTGGCTCCGGAGGCCTGGCTGTCTGTGCTCTCCAGGGGCTGCTCACTCTCCGCCCAACACAGTGGAGGCCGCGGACGGGGGTCAGGCGGTGGCTCGCAGGGCCCCGGCTGGAGTGGCCAGCCCCAGGTGTGCACGCGGTGGCGGGGGGCCGCTTGGAGGGGGACATCTAGGCTGGCGTCTTGTCCTCATGCTGGTGCTAAGGACTGAGCTGGCTGCTGGTGCAGTTCCCGGTTCTGCTGTGGGTGGGGAGGGACTCACACAGCTGGCAGCCACCAACGCAAACATCTGGGAGGGCAGAGGCCAACGAGATATGCAGGAGACCTGCGGCGGGTCTGCCAGTCGCTGGTTTCATCAAAGGCAGAATCGGATGAGTTTTCTACAGAGCAGGTCTCTGAACCGTGATTGCTTCGGCTGCAGGACTGCTATGGATAACCCCAGCTTTTCTTCCTTGTTCCCGGTCACATAGGGCTTTGTCTTAATAGATAAATAAAAAAGCATAAATTAGCATGTAATGAATTATTTGCTTCAGGGGCACAGGTCTGTGAACCATCAGTCCTACACAGTTCACCACTCTCACCGGAGCACAGACCCTCCCCAAAGTCCATCACCCAGCCGCTCTATCCCTCCCACTCTGCTCCCCTCCAGCAGCCCTCAGTTTGTTCCCCGAGATTAACAGTTTCTTAGCACTTGTCTCCCTCCCTGGTCCCATCTTGTTTCATTTTTCCCTCCCTATCTGCCATCACCCCCTGCCATGTTCTCAAATTCCTCATATCAGAGAGATCATATGATCATTGGCTTTCCCATAATACCCTCTAGTTCCACCCAGATTGTTACAGATGGCAAGATTTCGGTTTTTGATGGCTGCATAGTATTCCATTGTGTATACATACCTAACATCTTCCTTATCCAGTCATCTCCTGATGGACATCTAGGCTCTTTCCATTGTTTGGCTATTGTGGACATTGCTGCGCACGTGCCCCTTTGGATCACTACATTTGTATCTTTAGGGTAAATACCCAGTAGTGCAATTCCTGAGTTATAAGGTGGCTTTATTTGCAACTTTTTGAGGAACCTCCATTTCCAACAAACAAGAGCCCTGCATCAGATGGCTTCCCAGGGGAATTCTACCAAAATTTAAAGAAAAATTAATACCTATTCTCCCGAAGTTGTTCCAAAAAATAGAAATGGAAGGAAAACTTCCAAACTCATTTTATGAGGCCTGCATTACCTTGATCCTCAAACCAGACAAATACCTCATCAAAAAGAAAACTATAGACCAATATCCTTGATTAACATGGATGCAAAAATTCTCACCAAATACTAGCCAATAGGACCCAATAGCAGCATTAAAAGGATTATTCACAGGGCGCCTGGGTGGCTCTGTCGTTAAGTGTCTGCCTCCAGCTCTGGTCATGATCCCTGAGTTCTGGGATCCAGCCCTGCATTGGGCTCCCTGCTCAGCGGGAAGCCTGCTTCTCCCTCTCTCACTCCCCCTGCTTGTGTTCCCTCTCTGGCTGTGTTTCTCCCTGTCAAATAAATAAATAAAAATCTTAAGAAAAAAAAAAAGTAAAAGGATTATTCACTAGAACCAGGTGGGATTTATTCCTGGGCTGCAAATTTGGTTCAACGTCTGCAAATCAATGTGATATAATACATTAACAAAAGAAAGAACAAGAACCATATGATCCTCTCAGTAGATGCAAAAAAAAAGGCATTTGACAAAATACAGCATCCTTTCTTGATCAAAACTCCTCACAGTGTAGAGATAAAGGGTACACACCTGAATGTCATCAAAGCCATCTATGAAAAACCCACAGCCAATATCATTGTCAATGGGGAAAAACTGAGAGCTTTTTCCCTAAGGTCAAGAACACGGCAGGGCTGTCCATTGTCACCACTTCTAATCAACATAATACTAGAAGTCCTAGCCTCAGCAATCAGACAATAAAAAGCACTTTTTAAATAGTACCTGTTTAAGATAAAACTCAGCAACGTGGAGCAGAATGGAATTTTCTTAATCTGTTAAATGCTGTCAAATCCTACAGAAAATATTATACATAATGGTAAAATAGTAGAAATAATCTTTTAAAGTCAGGAGCACTACAGAAAACTGTCTGCTCAGCTATCTGAGCAGGGAGTCTCTGCTCCGCAGGGAGCCTGCTTCCTCCTCTCTCTGCCTGCCTCTCTACCTGTTTGTGATCTCTCTCTCTGTCATATAAATAAATAAAATCTTTAAAAAAAGAAAAAAAAAAGAAAACTGTCTGCTATGTATTCTATTCAGCATGTGCACATGTATTCAAGTATAAAATACATACTCAGATACAAAAAATCATGGTCATGGTTGAAGTGTACCAGCCAGCGCAGGAAGGCAAAACATCAGCACCAGAAAAACATAAAATTTCAAAAGCCCTAACACTGAGTGAGAAACCAAATTGCAAGGGAATATATTTAAAATGATCATAGATTTCTATGTGTATGTGTATGTATACCTTTCAAATCACAAAATAACAGTTTGTAGCTATTATGAATATACAAAAATGGATGGATGGATAGAGATGGATAGATAGATAGATGATAGATAGATAGATAGATAGATAGATAGATGATAGATAGATGATAGATAAATGATAGATAGACAGATGATAGATAGATGGATAGATAGATAGATGATAGATAGATGATAGATAGATGATAGACAGATGATAGATAGACAGATGGATAGATAGATAGATGGATAGATAGATAGATGGATAGATAGATAGATAAGGAACAAAACTAAATACTCAGAAGTCTGCTATTCCAACCGAGAAGGGAGGGATATGGAAGAGGAGGATTGACCTGGCTGTATATATATAAGGATTACTTCTTTAATTAAGAGAGGGATCTGAAATAAATATAATAAAATATTGGGTACATGAGTATTTGTATTATTTCTGTACTTTTTAGTACAAATGAAATCTTTCTCAAGTTAAAAATGATGTAAAAAATAAAATGAATATCTATCTATTACCACATGATGGCACCATCAATCCACTAATACCCCTATCTTGCCTTAGCAGTTAGGGAAAAAAAAGATATGCATTATAGTTTATTGATCTATGTAGAAGTCAGCAACATGTCTCCTGTTTCATAAACACGGGCAATGACATATGTGCGCATGTGTGCGTGTGAAAGAGCGACAGGAACAGAGAGAGGCAAAGACAAACTTTTTCTTAGAATAGACATCCCTGGCATTCAGAATTAAAAAGAAATCCAGCCTGCAATAAGACAGAACTGCAAAAATAGTAAAGTAAGACCTTATTGATCTGGAGTCTGCTAGATTTGAATTCTGATTATTTGGAAAGGAAGTTATTGTTTGCACTGATATAAATGGTTTGCTAAAGTGTCTTTTCTGACCAGCTGAAATAGGATGCTGTGGAAAAGTGAAATATGGACGGTCCTAACCTCCACTTGCTAGCTTTGGGATATGACACTCGGCTCATTTATCTAGAAATGGGTAAAATAACATGACGCGCTGAGAGCTGTTTTGAGATACATAGCTCATCACACTCCCACTGATAAAGGACTCTCCGTTAGTTTTCTCATTTGAAGAGAGAAATCATCGCCTCATTCCTTAAAAATGCCGTCCCACTCAACTACAAAATACATACTCAGATACAAAAAATGCTTGGTTGAAATAAAAGGTTTTATACTGTGAAACAGGCTTTTGAATAATCAATTAAAAATACCTTATTTTTTAAGAGCTTATATTGTGTTTCATGAATAAAAGAACAAAGATTTTATTTATTTTGGTTTTAAAATAAAATATTTAAGATTCTTACCAAAGCCAAGACTGGAAAGAACATATTTCTCTTTTTTTTTCCCTTTTACTTTCTATTACTAGTCAGCCTGAAATAAGAAATATCGTTTGACTTCATGGAGTGATTATGACTATTTTTATGAATTTTACATTTCACAGCTATCATAACAACAAGAAAGAAAAAAAGTGGTACCCCCAGATACACTCTTCGGCCAACTTTGTGATTGCTGTGTTATCTCAAAAATAGGCGCAACATTTTTCCTCAAGTTGGCATGTGATAAAGTTTCAGTGACACGTAGACAACAGTATTTAAGTAAGACATGCTGATAGTACTACTGGTCTAGTGTAGGGCTGGGGATTCCCCTGGGTGAGTGCAGATTCTGAGACCAGAATGGCACGAAGCAGTTTTCTCTGTCTGTTTGGGGGGCTTTGGTTTTATAAAAGACATTGAATTTGAAATTTTAAGTTAGAGTTACAGAGTTAGAGAAGGAAAGGATACAAATGCAGAGGAGGAATAATTTAGTCTTGTTGGAGGACAGAGGGTTAGGAGGTAAAGTAAACTCAGATAGGCTTGTGAGGGTGAAATCAATAAAACGTAGCTGCAGTCTCCGGGGTGTGGTCTGAGGGTGCTTGAGTCATGGTCTTCTAAATGTGGTTTTATAAGCCATCAAGCTTAACATACGAAGTCTGAAGCTCTGTAGGTGATAGTTATAGGACAAAGGGAAAAATAATGTTAAAGTAGCGGGTTACAGTTATGAGATCTTCATATTTAAAAGGCCTAGAAGAAAGCAAATCATGAAAATTTGTTTGCTAATGTCCAAAGGAAGGTTTCTGCCTTTGCTGAGAGAGAAGCCCAGGATGTTTGGTGAGTGAGAAGACAGAAGGTAGGGAAGGGTTGGCACTCTTAGCCTCACCTTCCTGCAAATTATTTTCAATCTAATTATCTTTAGAAACGTAGAGTTGGCAATGAGCTTGAAATCTAACCACCTAGTTCTAAAGTGAGTAAACAGATACAATGATGTTTCCTGGGCTGTTTCAAGCAGGAGAAAGACCAAGTTAGCAAGTAGTTGAGATGTACCAAGATAATTTGATTTTCAGGGCTTGGAGCGTGATGGGAAGGGTGCACAGCAATGTCCTGGGCACCCAAGCAGAAACCTCTGAGGATCAGAGAGCAAAGATCAAAGGAAGAACGCCAGGCATTGTAGGAGAGGGTACGCTCCCCAGAGTCAGAATGGAATAAAGAGAATGTTCGCTTACTTTGCATGGGGTGGATGTTTTATGAGTTTGCTAAGGCTGTCGTGACAAAGTACCACAGACTAACTGGGTTAAAACGCAGAAATGTGGGGTGCCTGGGTGGCTCAGTTGGTTAAGCGACTGCCTTCGGCTCAGGTCATGATCCTGTCCCACATCGGGCTCCCTGCTCGGCGGGAAGCCTGCTTCTCCCTCTCTCACTCCCCCTGCTTGTGTTCCCTCTCTGGCTGTGTTCCTCTTTGTCAAACAAATAATTAAATAATCTTTAAAAAAAGTAGAAATGTATTGTCTTATAGTTTTGGAGGCTAGAAGTTTGAAAGCAAGATTTACTGGACCTATGTTCCCTCTGAAGGTACTGGGAAAGATTCTGTTCCAGTCCTCTCTCCTTGCTTCTGGTCATTCCTTGACTTGTGGTGCATAAGTCCAGTCTCTGCATGGCATTCCCCTTATGTGTGTCTGCTTTTCACATAGCACTCTTTTTATGAGGATGCCAATTATATTGGGTTAGGGTCCCACCCTACTTCTGTAAGGCCTCAGTCTAATTGCATTTGTCCAATGATCCTATTTCCAAATAAGATCCCATCCTGAAGTACTAGGGTTAGGATTTCAACATAGCTAGTTCAGGGGCATACAATTTAACCTGTAATGGGGATGGTTGAATGTTTATTTATAACAATGGATTCTCTGAGGAACCCAGTCTTTCAGTTATGGTGAGGATTTTTATTTACACCTTGCATTTCGTTGTTCCCTAGGGCTCCATTACTAATCTTTTTTTTTTTTTTTCTTTTTTTCCCCATCCTATGCCCTTTTCCTGGAAAGATCATCCACTCCTAAGGCTTAAGCTGCTATCTCCATATTGATGATTCCCCAATCTATATGCCCAGGCCATATTCCTCTCCTGAAGTCTGGACCGATTTATCCCACTGCCTGCTAGCTATCACTGGGCGTCATCCAGGCACAGAAACCTCCATGGGCACCAAGCTTAAGTTACTCTTCTCCAACCCCCAACCTAAGGAAGTTCATATCCCGGGGAAAAGGTGCCTCCATTGGCCCATCGTCTGATCCTATTACACGGACAACCTTTGGTCCTTCCTTTTGTTGTTTCCATGCCCACTAAGCCATTTAGCTTCGCAGATTCAATCTCCTCTCTTACATACTACTTCTTTGCTTAAATTCCTATATTTAGTTCTAATTCTCAGTTTCTCTACATGGGATAAAATCCCTACTTCTGGCCTCTGTCCTCCTCCAATCTGTCTTCAACTCTGGGACCAGAGAAATTTTTCTGAAACTCAAGTCTAACCATTTTATTCCCCTATTTTAATGTGGAGTCCTGAGAATTTTACCCCTGGATTCAGCTCTGGCTCTTCTTTAGGTCATTGACTCTTCAAACACTTATTGAGAAACTGCCCTGTTCTTGGCACTTGTCTAGGCACACAGAGGCACAAGGAAGAAGCAAGCGACACATTCTAAGATTGTATGTAAAATCTAAGATCAAAACAAAACACACAAGAGGGAAAAAACTGTTTTTCCTAAACCAGCACTTGTGCTCACAGTGTCCTCCTCCAAAGCTTCCCCTAAACATGTCTTGTCATGCCAGAGGTTCCATAAGTTCTATAGAATTTCACAGATCAACTTGCATATTTGAAATGTGTTTGTGAAAATACTGTAGTGATAACTTCTGGCTATTATGCATAATATATAAACACTGCTGTGGTAAGCACTTATATACCTATGTTTTTATTTCTCTTGAGTATCTGTTAGGAGGAGAATTGGGGGTTACGGGGCGGCTCACTAATTAACATTTCATTTCATTTTATTTTTTTTAAAGAGGTAATTGATTTTTTTTAAAGATTTTATTTATTTATTTGACAGAGAGAAACACAGCCAGAGAGGGAACACAAGCACAGGGGGAGCGAGAGAGGGAGAAGCAGGCTTCCCACCCAGCAGGGAGCCCCATGTGGGACTCGATCCCGGGTCTCCAGGATCATGACCTGAGCCGAAGGCAGTCGCTTAACCAACTGAGTCACCCAGGTGCCCCACTAATTAACATTTTAAAGAACTGTTCAACTGTTTTACAAAGTGGCTGCACAATTTTGTATTCCTACCAGCAGAGTATAACTGTTCCAATTTTCCCATATCTTCTCAGTACTTTCAGTTGTCTGTGTTTTTAATATAGCTACAAGTTTTAATATAGCTCACGTCCTAGTGAGTAGGACGTATCACCTCTTCATGACTTTGATTTGCATTTCTGTAATGACTAAGATGTCCACTGACTGACGAATGGGAAAATAAATCGGTATGTCCGTACAATGGAATATTATCTGGCAATGAGAAGAAATGAAATGCTGATTTGTGCTGCAACACGAATGAGACTCAGAGACCTTATGCTGTTTGAAAGAAGCCAGTCAAAAAAGATCACTTATTGTAAGAACTAATTTACGTGAAATATCTAGAATAGGCAAATCTTAGAGAAAGAAAGTAGACTAATTGTTGGGGTCAGGGAGGATGGATAATGAGTGCTAACGGGTACAAAATTCTTCTTTGAGATGATGGAACTGTTGTAAGATTAGATTATGGTGATGGATGCCTAAAGTTTTAAATACACTAAACCCCACTAAACTGTATATCTAAATGAGTGAACTTTATGGTATGTACAATTATATCTAATAGAACTTTATGGTATGTACAATTATATCTAATAAAACAATTATATCTAATAAAACTACTATACTTTGGATAACCAAAGTCGTGGTATTTTGTTAAAGTCTATAAATATTTTGTAAAATGAATAAATATCTAATAATTCACCTTTTATAAGTATGTATTTGGAGCTATCCAGGTTGCTTAAAGCATTTATCAAGCCCTAAAAAAACCCCACTTGTTTTGCAAGAGATAGTAATCCAATCTTTGCCACCTTGAAATTGAAAGCTGAATGTGAAATTAAAGTTATTTAAATGTCCACTGCCTTGACCAAATATAATTAGAAATTGCTCCAAATTAAGAGCTTACATATCAAATAATTGTTATATCCAAGGGCAGAAAGTTCTGAAGAATCCACGTTTCTTTTACGCAGTTCATAGTGCCGCGATCTCTTTGTCTGCTAGAGATGAAAATCAGAAGTAAAATGAGGAAGAAAATTTTAGGTCAAACTTACATATATATCATTGACATACACACTAAAGGAAAAGTTCATCATAATATTTCAGATTTCTTTTCCAAGCCACTTCACGTGCATTTATCTTATTTGGTCCTGGAGGAGGGAGTAGCTGTGTGATAGGCACAAAAGGTATTTACCGCCAACTTTTGACATTACCAAGCTTTAACAAGACCTAACGTGTAATTGGGCATTGGGTATGGAGTTGAGACGGGGAATTACAGTCTGACATCCTGCGGTTGTCATCATAACCCGGCATCTGCCTTTGGTTGAGACTGAGATCACAAATATAAGGAAAGCAAGCCGCTGAAACTGAGACGAATAGTTCACTCGGGGTGGCACTGGAAAAGGAATTCCTTCTTGGAATCAAAATGTGTTTTAGGAACAAAAAAGCATTAACCTCATGCTAGCTTGATCAATTAATCATTGTGGGTGTTTTAGTTCAACTTTGTTAACATTTAAGATTCCTGTCCTCAAAATGCTGATCCTCAAGCCTGACTCTTAAGGGCTTTTCTGTTTTAGTTCAAAAGAGGATTGTTTCATTTTACCTGATGAGGTCTTCTCTTAAAATTCCATCGGATGCTTAGCTCCAAAGCTTGCAAAGTCTGTCTCAGAGATAGACCTTTTGTTTGCTTCACAACTTTGTGCAGTAACAAGTGGCCCATTTGAAAGCATGCAGTAAGGCTAACCTAATAAAATAATTCGAAATACAAGACGAGCCTCTCAACTTGATAATTTTGTTCCCTTCTAATCCCTTTGTGTTATGGGGGCCAAGATGTATAGACGTCTTTGTAAGGCTTCAGAAAGTGCAGATGATCTCTTCAAAGCAAAACCAATTTTGCAAACATCTCCTCCTCCCCGCCCCCAGTCACGTGGTCAGGTAATGCACTTGCTTCATACAAGCAGGTAATCCTGCAGGCTGCCCTCCAGACAGTTAAGTGGCTTTAACATAAACTCTTACTGCAATGGGGGTGGGGAATGAAAGATAAAAGCATCATTTGTCTTTTGAGCCTTTGCTGAAAATCTACCCATTATACAGTGCAGACCCGGATGGGGGCTGCTGGTGCCGTTTTGATGTGGAAGAATTTCCTTGGTCTCGTGAAGAGTCAGTGACCCAGCTTTTCTTTTTCCTTGGCAGAATGTGGGTATTTACTGGCTGCACATTCCAGGGCCTTGAGAGATGGCTGAGCTGAACTCGGCCTGCTCCGAGCTCAGGGGATCAGGACCAGGACAGAGTCTTTGTTCTGCCCATGGTGTCAGCAGCTCGGAGTAGTCAGCCTGTCGGCTCAGGGACCTTTCACTGGGAGGACAGATCCCTCAGCTCACAGATAAAGCAACAAAGGTTTGCTTATGGTGTGGTGGCCTCCTCTAAAAAATAGCTTTTTTGTGTCAGGATATTTATCATGCACTCATGTCATCGTTTCGGGGTTACTGCGGCGGTCCTCGCGCGGACAGCGCACCAAGCCTTTTATCTACGAATGTGAATATCGCTTTGAAGCCTGGGCAGGGAACACATTACAAGTCGACTGATAGAGAAGTTCAGATGGGCGAGCAAAAAGTGAGAGAGGACGGAGAAAGATACAGAGCTGCTAATGGGAACACGGGGAAAATTAATCTAATCATTCTTTAGAGAAATACATCCTTTGTTCCCCACCTTCCTAAAAAATCCCAAGTATTTAGGGTCATGTCAGCGTGGTTTCATCTTATTCCTTATCTGGTTGTATGATTCACAATAAAGCAAATATTTCAAGGCATTCAAATTAATTAGATTATTTTTATGCCCACAGAATGGTAAGATCACAGCACCCAGGGCACATGTAGAGGCTGTCTTCTCAATACTCCTTTTGTGGAACCATACCTCCCAGTCCAAGTTTGCATTTTACTTGGTTTTATTATTCTTCATTTAGAAAACCCAAGAGGCGGCTTGTTTGGGAGTTCCACTTTATCAAAACTCTTTGGCAAAATTCCCTTCAGTTTATTTATTTATTTAAATTTTAAAATGACCTCAAAGTGAAGCATTTTTTTCCTGATTTCTTTAGTTTGTTGTACAAAAATTCAGGTATGATCACAGATCTTCTTTAAATGGGAGCGAAAGAGGAGAGCTGTGTTAAAATGCAGATGATGGAGTTCTAAGTGGAGCCACTGAACATTTTATAGACTGGGTTGATACAGTCTAGGAAAATTAAGGATGGGCCATAGGCCATTTTATGGCACCACATAAGATTTAAGTTAAAAATTAGATGTAACCTCTTTGACAGAAACTTAACCTGCTAGGAAAGGTAGTAGCTTTTGTCACTAACTATTGTTAAATATTTAGTGATTTTTATTCATAGAAAATCAGGACTAAACTTTCACTTTTCAAAAATAATGAAAAAAACACCAGATTTATTTATGAACACAAATATGGGTTCACTTAAAGATAACACTAAAGTGTGTTTTTAGCAATGTCAATTTTAGTAGAAAATCCTACTTAGTAATTTTTTTCTATGTAGTTTTCAATCTTTTGTAAATATCTAATGAGAGAACAAGATGTGTCTTTACTTGAGTGAATAGACACTGACATTTCTTTTTGTTTTGATTGTCCCACTACCTATAAAGATAGATGATGCCTTATCACCTATCGGCTACCGTCTCTCCGCAAAACCCACACCAAATAAAGGGTGTACATATAAATTTATTTTACTCCCATTTCTTTGTCTGTTTGCTCCTTTCCCCAAACCTTACGTTACTGCAGATATGTAAAATGTTTATTCACTCTTTTCGATGACCTACATGTATAATAATCAGCTAACTATTTGAAAGAGCACTACGGGTTTCAAAGGAAATGTACTCTGTTAATGTTAAGGATTCATGTCATAGCTCTTGAGACTGTGAAAAAATATTATATTTTATGATGGTGATGTGTTGGATATGAATTCAGTATTCTGTTCACAATAGCAGAAGATGGAAAGAGGCGTGTACATTATAATGCGCTCAACCGCAAACAAGGAAGGATCAGGCTCAAACTACATGATCTTTGATACTTAGTTCTCAAGAAATCGGAAGTGGGTCTTTGTAAGGTCTTTGTTTTGTTCTACCATTCAAACTTTCTTCATTTTTGGTCTTTATAACCACTTCTTTTTATAATAAAAAAGTAATATAATCCCATCTCCCAGATTCAACAGTTAAGATTATCTTCATATATTATTTTCCCTCTCTCTTTCACCTAATTATTTCAAAGACCAAATGCAATACTTCAGTATGCACCACTAAAATGTATAGGTATTTTCTTACATTAAAAAATGAACAATAATTCATTCATATTGTTTTATTTTTTTAAGATTTTATTTATTTATTTGACAGGGAGAAACACAGCCAGAGAGGGAACACAAGCAGAGTGAGTGCGAGAGGGAGAAGCAGGCTTCCCACTGAGCAGGGAGCCCGATGTGGGGCTTGAACCCGGGTCTCCGGGATCATGACCTGAGCCAAGGCAGACACTTAACCACTAAGCCACTGAGGCACCCCTCATTCCTATTGTTTTATATCTCTCTCCTGTTTAACCTTTCTAGAAGTGTCAGAAAGCACAAATTGTGAGAGTGAAAAGCAGGCTTTGAAGGTTTAGAAGAATTATTTTTTGGTTTAAGAGATGTCCTTCTTTGAGTGCCTGGGTGGCTCAGTGGGTTAAAGCCTCTGCCTTCGACTCAGGTCATGATCTCAGGGTCCTGGCATGGAGGCCCGCATCGAGCTCTCTGCTCAGCAGGGAGCCTGCTTCCCCCTCTCTCTGCCTGCCTCTCTGCCTATTTGTGATCTCTCTCTCTCTGTCAAATAAATAAACAAAATCTCAAAAATATATATTAAAAAAAGAGAGATGTCCTTTTTTCAGGTCCTTTTGGGCTGAGTTTGCATGTAGAAATTAGGGGGAAATATGCAAATGAGCTAATGAGTTGCAAGAGATATTTAGTGATGGCAGTAAACATATTCATTTAACAAATAGACATTGAGTCTATTTTTATTCTTAAGCAAAGACCATTTGTGATTACCGATTCCTCCTGAGTTTATTTCCTATTTCTACTCTTACTCAACTAAATTCACTGTAAAACTTACTAAGCTTAGTTTCTATTTAATGGCAGCCTTAATGTTTTGCTTGTTCTGGTTCAAAAATCTTGGGGTCAACTTGGCTCCTCCCTTCGTCTTGTCCATCTTTCTAAAATGATACCCAGTTCTTTGATGGGCTGTCAAAATATTTCCCTTACCTGTTCCCTACTTTCCACTTCTGCTACTGGTATTCTAGTTAAGGGACTCACTACCTGTGTCCTAAACTCACCCTCCTGTTTGGAGACTCTGTGCCCACTCTCTGGTTTAACTCACTTTACTAACAGCTTATGGATTGTCTTTCTTTTTCTTTTCTCTTTGTAATAATAATAGGACTGAACTTTATTAATGACGTAGTATGTGGAGGTCACTGTGCCCCGATCATTGCTGGCATGTTCTGTCTCATGCAATGTTCACATACCTAGCAAGAAAGAACCTTCATAATTCACATTTTATTCATAAGTAAATTGCACTTCAGAGACTTTAATTAATACCTGAGATGGTCTAGCTGGTGATGAGTTAGCATTCCAACCATGATAGCGAGGGCAAATCCATACATGTAATCAAGACACTAAAAGGAAAATTAAAATGGTGTCTTTAGAAAGGGCAATCTTTCTAAGCCTTTGGAATATTCCTCCCAGTTTATTCAGGGTTTTCATAAAAGTTTGAGATTAGTGTCCTAGGGGAATAGCTTCCACAGCACTAGCAAATAATAGTAAAGTAAGTTGTCCATACATCCTCTCTAAATCCAATAAGTGCCATCTGAATGGACGAGACTAAAATTCATTTTTTCTGATTGAATCATCACATGGTACATGCAAGGAACTGCTGCAAATAAAGTAAATGCACGTATTGGACAGAACCCTAAGAGCCTCCTGTGTCACAATCTGGTCTCACTCTGTGGAAACATAGCAAAGGGAGGAAGCAAGAACTACCCTGTGTTCTTGGAGGAAGGTCTTATAAGAGAAAGTGTTTATCTTTGTCACTAGGTGTCATACCGATTGGAGCTACATGTCCTGGTCTGTAGAAAATGAGGTAATTAATACTCTCAATATGTATTGAGAGGCTCAAATGGGAAGACGTACCTAGTGCCAAGGTAACACATAATACTCTATACATGCACATGACTTCTTTCTTTTAAGTGTACGATTCAGTGGGTGTTCATTCGCAGAGTGCTGCAATTCTCACCAGATTCTGCTACTTTCCCTCTTAACCACTGAATAATACTCCACTGCTTGGCTACGCCGTATTTGTTGATCTGTTCATGAGTTGGTGGAAATTTCAGTTATTTCCACTTTTTGGCTATTATAAATAATACAGCTGTGAATATTCATGTGTGAGTTTTCATGTGGATATATTTTCATTTCTCTTGGGTATACCAAGGACTGACTGGGTCATATGATAATTCCATGCTGATTATTTTGAAGAGGTATCAAATTGTTTTCCATGTTTATCACTGTGAAGAATTACCAAACTGTTTTTCTTCTTCTAGTTCTACTAGCAACATAGAGTGTTCACGTTTCTTCACATCTCATTGCTGCTTATCGTTGCCTGTCTTATTTATTAAAATCATCCTACTGGGTGTAAGGTGCCATCCCATTGTGATTTTGATTTTCATTTCCCCAACGTCTAATGATGTGGAATATCTTTGAACTTATTTACCTCTCTTTGTGAAATGTCTATCTCTGTACCCTTTAAAATAGTTTATTTATTTTTAAATATTTTATTTATTTATTTGACAGAGAGAGAGAGATCACAAGTAGGCAGAGAGGCAGGCAGAGAGAGAGGAGGAAGCAGGCTCCCTGCTGAGCAGAGAGCCCGATGTGGGCCTCCATCCCAGGACCCTGAGATCATGACCTGAGCCGAAGGCAGAGACTTTAACCCACTGAGCCACCCAGGCACCCTCTTATACTTTCTCTTAAGAGTTTTATAGTTGAGCTTTTTCGTTTAGGTTTATGATCCATTTTGAGTTAATTCTTATGTGTGCTGTGAAGAAAAAAAATTCAACTTCATTATTTTTCATTAGAGATCTAGCTGTCCCAGCACCATTTATTGCAAAGATTAATCTTACTCC
>PITA01018486.1:0-40314 GCA_004023965.1 Spilogale gracilis
AAAAAAAAAAAAAAAAAAAAAAAAAAAAAAAAAAAAAAAAAAAAAAAAAAAAAAAAAAAAAAAAAAAAAAAAAAAGAATCTTACAGAGCTCCTGAAGAAAAACCTCACAAAAGTGTAGGGGGTCCCCTACTATGGGGTCCCATGAAGATTTTATCTCTCTGACTTGTTCACACTTGAGGCTCCAGCAATTTATTAATCACAGTTGAGGTTTTCCTCCCCTGCCACTGGTTCCTGCTGAGGTTTTGCTCCTGGGTTTCTGCTCTGATAGGTCCTAATTCTCTGTATCTCCTTGTCTGTCTTCAGTTTGGGGGGCAGCAGTTTACTCAGCTCTCTCTTGTCCCTTATGAATTTAAGAAGATGTTGATTTTTCAGTTTATTCAGCTTTTTACTTATTAGGATGGAGTGGTGACTTCCAGGTTCCTGAGATGCTGGACCAGAAGTCATTATCCCCAATTTTAATCTGATGAGTCTTGTTTCTCTCTCAATATAAATATGCTGCCTAACTCAGGGGATTTTGAAAGTAGACTGTAATGGTTTTACCCCTTATATTTGAAAATATGTTTTTCCCCACTGAATTCTGAACCCTTCACCAACTTCTCTTTATTTTCTTAAATAGAGATAACATAAAAAGAAACAACTGACTAGTTCACTAGAGTCTCATTATTTTGAATTGTTTTTGCCAAACTCATCTCTTTTTTCAGGAATAATAGTCCAATTTTCTATGGATTCATATATGTATATATATGTATGTGTTTTGGCATGTTCCAATACTGAACATCTCTCTTCTTTCTTTAGTGGCATCACCGAACAAGTTATGGTTATAATATAATGCCCATTTACATTACAGCATGTCATCTTCCAACACAATGCCTTTGTGTTTTGTCACATGTGTCTCCTTTTAATAAGTTAGATATTTTAAATATATATGGTAATTTGGAAACTAATATTCTTATTGGATGTAACATTTATGGAATAAAAGCAATCACATTTATTCCTGTGTTTGCTGATTTCAAATTTAATGTACCAAGTTTCAATTTCTTTTTTTTTATTGTTACTAATTTTTTTTTTCCAGTGTTCCAAGATTCATTCCCCACTCCCCACACCCCGTGCTCCATGCTTTAGGTGTTCCCAGTACCCACCACCAGGCTCTCCCATCCCTCCACCCCCCTCCCTCCAAGTCCCTCAGTTTGTTTCTGTGTTCAAAGTCTCTGTTGTTTCGTTTCCCTCCCTAGATTACCCTAGTTCCCATTTGCTTTCCTTCTCCCACTGTCCTCCAGGTTACCCGTCATGCACCGCAAGTAAGTGAAACCATGCGATACTTGCCTTTCTCTTCTTGGCTTATTTCACTCAGCATAATCTCTTGCAGTCCAGTCCATGTTGCTACAAAAGTTGGATATTCATCCTTTCTCATGGAGGCATAGTATTCCATTGTATATATGTACCACATCTTCTTTATCCATTCATCTGTTGATGGGCACCTTGGCTCTTTCCACAGTTTGGCGATTGTGGCCATTGCTGCGATGAACATTGGGGTGCATATGGCCCTTCTTTTCACTACATCTGTATCTTTGGAGTAAATGCCCAGTAGTGCAATTGCAGGGTCATAGGATAGCTCTATCTTTAATTTTTTAAGGAATCTCCACACTGTTTCCCAAAGCGGCTGCACCAGTTTACATTCCCACCAACAGTGTAAGAGGGTTCCCCTTTCTCCGCAGCCTCTCCAACACTTGTTGTTTTCTGTCTTGTTAATCAGGGAAATTCAAATCAAAACCAAGTTTCAATTTCTTAATGACAGTTAATTTGAGGAATTTGTCTAAAACTTTTAACTTTAACTCCCACTGCATACACATAAATATACATAAGTGAGCATAAAGTGAGAGAAAAATATATAAAATCATTTATACTTTTTTACATTTATATTTTGTTTGCAAATTGAAATTATCCCCTTTTTTTGCTATTACAACTCCTGCATATTCATTCCATATTACTCATAACATGCTTGATCTTCAACAGTATCCCTCAGTGAAGGATGTATGAGAGATTAGCGTGGAAACTAGTGACTCCTACATAACACATTTTAATTTATTTCTTGAGTTACAATTCCATGCCTCATTGACCTCTTATTTATTTTTCTAGTTCATTATTTAGATGTTAAAAAGTACTATCGATTTCAGCACTCAACCTTGTTGATTTCATTATGTGAAATTATGGTTTTAAAATACAATCATGGCCATATGTGGATCAGAGGCAGTCTTTCTGCACATATACCATACCACCTAATAAGGATAGAATTAAACCTTATTGAAGTGGGTAGATTCTTATATACTAGAATTTTCTGGCAGTGTTTCTAGAAAAAAAAAAGAAATGTGTGACCCCTGCTTATTTACTTTTCTTTAACAATTTTTTTTGAAGACTTTATTTATTTATTTGAGAGAGAACAAGAAAGCAAACACTGGTGGGAAGGAGGTGGGGGCAAAGAAGGGAAGAAGGAGAAGGAGTGAGAGAAGCAGACTCCCCGCTGAGCAGGAAGCCAGATGCAGATCTCTATCCTAGGACCCTGAGATCACGACCCAAGCAGAAGGCAGATGCTTAACCAACTGAGCCACCCAGATGCCCCTAACAAAATTTCATGTAATACAAACTAATCTAAAATCAAACCCCAACATCTTGTATGATGACCAACTTAAGTCAAGTTCTCTTCAGAAAAACTCAAACGATTGCTACAAGCTCAAAAAGTCTTTTCGTTAGATTTTTTCTGTTACGTTTTTTTTTTTAAAGTGCAAGACTTTGGACCACCTATATAAAATTACCTGGAATAACTGAAAAATACACATTTTTAAGTTTCACCACAGAATTACTGAATTAGAATATTTGGTGTTGGGGCCTCAGAAACCCAGATTATTCATAAGTACCCTAAAGTTTGAAAACCATCACGCACTTTATTATTCTTATCTTCGTTTTTCTCTAATTATTTTAACTATGTCAGTCTTCATTCTTCCAGTGGATTGCAAGCTCTGAGTAACATACATATCCTTCTGTATATGCCTCATGCTTTAGCTTAATCTCTAGCATATAGCATGTACTAAATGAACACTTGATGTTTCCTTGTTGAATAAACACTGCAGTTTGTATGGTAATCATTGTAGCTTTTGATTAGAAATTCTTTGATGAAAGGAAATAACCCAAGATTTCTCTCTTCCAGCAACATGAAGCACTTTTCAACATGGTGGAATCAACTTCTCCATGTGCCTTTCAGGTTTTTAAAATACCCCTTTGATCAAATATCACCTGGGACAGTTCTTATTTTGGTTTCTGTGTCTAAGCTCATGGCCCCTGCTTTTCACTTATTGTGGGAAAAGCTCCTATTCTTCCTAAAAGCTTAGGTGAGGGCTAAGCTCTAATGAGCAGATATAGTAAATCATAATCCTCATTCACTAGGGCTGAATTTTTCTTTAAAAATTCTATCAAGGTAAAATAACTCTGTTTGAAGCAGAAAAAAAATGAACTCAGGATTAAAAAGCATCTATTTAAAAGGTCCCCAATCTTCTAATGCCAGTGCTAATAACATATGTCTCATTGGGGTTTATGATGTTATATTAAACTAAACATTGACATAATCTGTTCTTGCTATATTAACTTTTATAAATGATGCCCAGAAGAAGTCATTTTCTCCAAATGCCACCCAATAATTGCCCAACATAAGGAGGAAGCATATTTATATATGGATTATTTAAATTTGAGTATACATTATGGGAACATGTTTCTGGCAGAACAAATGAAGTAATTTCTCTTTTATGTAAAAAAGCAAACTAACAATAACAAAAAACTGTACAATTCAGAAGGAGCTACTTGGACTTGGCCAAAACCTGAGATTTCTCTTTTGTTTCCTATCCAGTCTTCAAGTGGTCTCTTTGACATGGTGCTAGATTAAGTGGTTAGGCATCTCTTACTTAGAAACTCCCACTTCTATCTTTTCACTCCACAAAAACCTCAGGAAAGTGGACTAGTCAAGGTCTTGGCCAAATTATTTCCTTTTCCTTACTGGCTAGAATGCTTGGAATGGTCTTTCTTTGCTTCTCAGTGTTAGTTTTGAATAAAAGTGGGGTAAAGTGGAAAGTGTAGGCACTTTAGCTTTTCAGTTCTAGGCTCCAGACTGATTGTGGTATCAATAACAGGAGTTTCTCATGTGGTCAAGTCTAGTTCACTGGAGAATCGATATTGAATTAATAAAATGGTTAATTTGCTGATTATTTTCTTCTGGCAATTATTATATTGCTTTCTGGGATTTGAGAAAAGGAATAGCTAACCAAATATGGAATTTCTTGGCACATGCCACCTAACATATGAAAGAATAATTAAGGTGAGCTGGTGGGATACATTTTTAGCTTTTATACCTACTTAAAAAACACTTTTATTGTATAATTTCCATGTAATGCTGTGCCAAATTTCAATGCTATACTTCTGTAAGTTTTGGCATATGTGTATACCATCAAACATCTAAGGGACAGTTTGACATGCTTTAAATGCAAATGAAAAGGGACCATATTAAAATCAAAAGAGATTTTATTGTCTCTGTTCATATGTTTTGTTTTGCTTTTTCACACTAGATGGATAACCTTTATCTGTGTGGCTTCAATGTCCCTTTCTACATAATGAACAGACCCAGAGAAATAGACTAAGAAGTTCTATATCAGAACAAATTCAGAAATAATTGTACCTGGGTATGTTTTATTTTATCTCTTCTTTGTTCCTGGTATGTATTTAATTTGAGGAATAAAAATAAGAGTATTTCAACATTTCGGGGGGGGAGAAAGAGATAAGTGGAGTGACTCTGAGTTATTTAGCCAGTTTAGAGAAATTAGAAAGGCCACTGCCTCTTGATGATAGGACTGAGGTGTACGATATGAGTGGATGGGACCTTTTGAGGATTATCGAGAATTTTGGCTTCTATTATAAATACTATAGATCATAGAATCCCTGCTTCCTTATTTCCTAGCAGTGGGGGCTTGGGCAAATTATTTCGGCTCTCTTCCCATCAGTTTTACAATGATGTTGGTGATAGTACTAACCTCATAGAATTTTGTAAGGAGTAAGTGAGTTAGGGGCTTAACACTATGCCTGCACATTGTAAGCAAAGCTGTAGAATTTGTTCACATGACCATTATGTTCTTGTTGACTTAAGATAGCACAGCTCAGGGGAAGGAGCACTGAGCTTGGATTGTGGAGCTGACATTCTGGGCTCACTTCTGGCTGAGTCAGCATGGGCGTGTTGCAGCCTCTCTCTTCTACAATAAAATGAGAGTTTAATATGGATGATTCTAAAGCACTTAAAGCTTTGAACTCATTTCTCAAAGTTACATTCCTTTTTAAAAATCTGTGTAGTCATTCTGAAATAAGATGGTATTGCTGGTCATCTTTTATTATTTTAAAAGTTTTGTATGTACTTATTTTATAATATTGTAGTTATTGAAGTCTTTCTGAAAACATGCTATTGCTATCATCATTTAGTTTGTGCTCTGTGCTGTCATGTCATTGTGGATTTAGTGATCTCTAGATTATACTGACTTTAAACTGGAAATCATGAAAGTCTAATATGGAGATATTTTCTGCTATAATTGGGAGCATCATGGATCTATGAGTACACTAACTCTCTGGTCCCAGATTAATTTGGGAGTTTCAGACTGAGATCACCACCTAGATGTTAATCCCACACTTAATACCTAGAGTGCTTCGAAATGCTGATATTGGCATTTGCTCCCATGACAACCTTACTTTTGGTTCGCTTATTATTTCCTCTTTCCTGATCATCCCACCTCCCTATCCATGCCGGAGATATTTATTGGTGCTCTGACCCTATGATCTCAGCACCATTGCAGAAGTCATATTTTATACAGGATTTAATGGTTTTATAATATGAGAACCCTGCAGAGCAACTAGTCAACTAGATATACTCTCTAGATATATTCTTTTCCAGAAATTTCTACTCATATACACCATATGTTTCATAAAAAGATAAACAAGGTATTTTGACTCTCCTTTAATAACCAATGCAGAATTATACTTCTTATCTGGTAATTTAATTTATCAGCTCTGGATTTCAGACAAACCTTTTATTCTTTGATGACATTTACTGAGCCTACTCTGTGGCAGCTACTATGATAGTGTTGGAGGATACTAGGACTAAGATTAATTAAACTTTTGGTTTTTTGGGTTTTGCTTATAAGGGGGCAATAAATAACCAGTCAATTTTCAGGCTGAGGGATGAATTTCATGGGATAAGTGCTGTGAGATGCCAGGTTCTGTAAGACCACATTAGAGGTTCCTCTCATCCAAATGAGTAGAAAGAAGGGCAGTCAAGTTTTCTGGGAGAAGGTGTTTTCCAGGCTTCATTCTGAAGAAGACTCGGCCAAATGGGTAATGTAGGGAAGAAGATATCCTGTAGTTGTCCACATATTAGAATCTGATGAACACTGTTTTAGTAAATTAAGACATTCACTGCAAATTGTTTTCTTTTCTTTTTTTTCTCCTCCCTCCATACTTTTGCAATACAGTTGGTCCTGGAACAACATGGAGGTTGGAGGTACTGACCCCTGCATAGTCAAAAATCCACATATAAATTTTGACTTTCCCCAAACTTAACTACTGATAGCCTACAGTTGACCAAAAGCCTTATGAGTAACATAAATAGTTGATTAAGGCATATTTCATATGTTATGTGTATTATATACTGTATTCTTATAATAAGAAAGGTAAAGAAAAAGTGTTATTAGGAAGATTATAAGGAAGAGAAAAGGAATTTATAGTACTGTACTGTAAAAAAAAATCAGCATAGAAGGGGACTTGCATAGTTCAAACCTGTGCCATTCAAGGGTCAACTGTATTTTCCTGTCAATGAGTACTCATTTTGAGAAGCACATCAAAATAGTTTAGTTGTTATAATACGTTGTCAGAAGCAATGCAATACATTTCAATACACTGTAGTCTCCACATAGCCTTAGCTTATTCCATAAAACTACCACAAGGTAAAAATACCAAAAAAAACTTTATTGACTCAACATCTATGAATGGGAATTTACAGTCAAAATTTAGTTGGGAAAACATTTTTTTAAATCTACACAAAGCACTGAAATATATAAAGATTATATTTATTTATGTGTGTTTATCTTGTGTACCGGGATAGTCTTTTCAAAAGCTGTGAGGTGGAATCAATTTATCATGTTTTAAGAAATCAGTGAAGATCACTGGGGGTGGTTGGGCAGAGCAAAGAGGACTAGTGTAACGTGAGAATGGAGGAGGAAGAAGCATGCGCCAAGATGGAATTAAACTTGTGTGCAGCCACACCCCCAGAAGACTCTCAACTTAGGTTGGGTGATGATCCAGTGAAACCACAGAAAAAAACCCAGACACGGCAATTGAGACAAAAGTTTATGGGGGAACTTGTGTACACAAAGTCCAGGAGCAGTCAATTGGACAAAGCATCCGCTGCTGGGATCTACATGCAAAAAGGTTTGTATCATAGCAACTTATCCTAGCAACTATCAGTGGCATTCCCCTTCTTTGCCCTCCTTGCATGGTCAGCATTTCCAAGGCTTACTACCTAGACACTCTTTCTTACCAGGGACACTCTGGGTTGACTGCCCCAGAGTCCCTGACCTTGAGCACTATATAACACATTCTGCTGCACATTCTGCTTGATGGGAAAACAGAGGGAGGACAGGAGCTCTGTATCTTCAAGATAGTGATTAACAGGGACATATGGATATGCTGGCACAAACAGTTGTCCAGTGTGTCCTGTACGTGTATAAGACATTTGTTGAGGAGACATGGGAGATGTGTTGGGGAAATATGAGAGATGGGGAAGAGGAACAGGAATAGGCAGGGAGAAACTTCAGACAATCCTGCAGATCTGATATCTGTGAAGGAGTCTGGGGAGAAAAGAGAATTCATAGGAAACCATTGTAAGAAGTTTCTATTAGATTGATGGAGTATCCTTGAGCCAAAATTATCCATCAGAGAAGTCCCATGTTTCAAGGGAACAGACCTGAATTAACACTTGCTGTGTTCCATGATTTCACTCAAATGTGGACTTAAAAAAACAAACAAACAAACAGATGAACATATAGGAAGAGGAAAACAGAAAGAGAGAGGGAAACAAACCGTAAGAGACTCTTAACAATAAAGAACAAACAACGCTGACGGAGGGCCAGTGGGTGGAGGACGGCCTAATGGGTAACAGGTATTAAGGAGCTTGTGATGAGCGCTGGGTGTTATATGTAAGTGATGAATCACGAAATTCTACTCCTGAAACCAATATTACACTGTATGTTAACTAACTAGAACTTCAATAAAAAAATTGAAAAAAAAATAACATGGGAGAGAAAAGGTACTAAAAAAAAAAATACTTGCTATGTTCAGTCATTGGCTGGAGGCAGCGTGAAGAAAGCACAGCTTCAGAGAAAATGGGATGGTAATTGCTGAAGGGTGGCAGCATGAAATAGGAGCAGTGCATTTTCATGGCCTCCATGGTCCACTCCTTGCTATATATTCTATGTATGTTCATAGAGTTTTCGAATCCCTGGAATTGGTTCCAAGTGCTAGCAGATTAGAGGGTAGGTTTCTGCATGGGTTTTCTTATTGTTGGCTCCTTTCATTAACACTGTTCCGTATTCTTCTCTCCAGATATTTGTGTACACAAGAGAACTTCACAACTTTTAGGAAATAAAAGAAATATTTTTCTCAGTTTTTAGTAGTTATTAGAATTGAAAGTAGTGGGATTTATCTTGAGCACAAACTTCCCAGCATCTATAACATGATAGAAGAATTTTCTAAATACAAATAGGAAGTAAATACTAGGTAGCATTTTAAGACTGCCTAAAATAGTCCATGCAATTGTTCCCACACTGCTAATGAAGGAGCAACTAGGACAAAGCCTCGGCTTAAAACCTTCTAGTTGATAAAACATTGTAATGGGGCCTGGTTTTTATTCTTTTAGCTAGCTCATGGGAACGGAGGTCTAGTTTTAATTATTGATGAAATGATTTTTACATTGACAAGAGTTAAAGTTCTCAGAGGCACAGGGGAAATTATAAAGAGTTTACATGGAGTACAGTTGTAAAGCTGTTTATTGTCACTGGAATGAGTAATACCATAAAAATTTTTGATAAGCAAAGGCCCTCCCACACTCAAGAAGCTTAAATTTGTCTCAGAAGCTTATGTGAAATGTCATAGACTCAGTCATGCATAAAATTAAATTGTACTGTCAGCCTGAAACTGTTTCTAGAAATGTATAGAAATCTCTGGCATTCAGAAAAACAAAATATTTTACTTCGCTTACATAGGGACACACCTGGGAAGTTTATGTGCTAAAACAAGCCAAGTTGTCTAGAAGTGACCGAGGGAGCTGATTCTGGATTGCCTGAACAATGAACTGGGAGGGACTAGAACCAATATCAGAGACCTGGGACTCTGGAAGGATGGCCTCCATGTCTCCAGGAGTTGGATATCTAGATTCCAAGGTTATTTCTGTTAAAGCTTAGTGCCCCAAATCTAGACTCTGGCACCAAACAGTGTATATATTTACTTACTGACAAGGCTACTTTCCCACGATGCCTTTAAGACATGACCTTTAGAGATGGAGACTCATAGGGTGCAGGCATTCCCTCCCGCTGAGATGTGGCTCCATCAGTGGCCCATCTCTGACATGTGTCCCTGTGGAATGATGGCGAAGTGGAACAGCTGTGCTTTCTCTCTTCTGATGGCTGACAGTAATCTTAAGAGTTTTCTTTGTTCTGAAAAAGCCTATTCTTTAACTCATGTTAATTCTGTACCATGGGTCCTGAATTCTAGTATACCACAGGGGACACGCAGATGACACTTCTCGGATATGATAATGTATTTTTAAAAAATCAGTAAATTGCCTTCAATGGGAGAAATCTTAAATGCCTTCTCAATATTTGTTATATTGCTAGGCTTAAATAAAATTGTATCTTCATCCTCACATACAGATCACAGATCCACCATGAAGACACGCATTCTCACCAAAATAAGAACAGCATAATAAAAAGACTGTTCCTACAATTGGGCATTTCCCCCATAAAAAGATTATCTCTGTCTCATATACTTGAGTACTTTTGTTGTTGGACATATTCCATTCTCAACTTCTACAATTATAGACCTAGTGACTATTTCAGATCTATTCAGAGTTAATGCGGTTCACCATCCCAAATAATGGCTAATTTAATTACATGAAATCAAGTTCCTTGGACGTTAATTTTGAAAAATAATGAGAGGAGTAAATCTGCTTTGCAAATTTCCACATTTTATTATAAGCTTAATTAAAAAGATGCTAGGGCCATTCGTTTCCTCTTGATTATTATCTTTTTACAGGTATCACAGGCTTACATTATAGTCATCTTTAGTTTAGCAGAACAATGGAACAGGTCTGATTCATGTTTGGGACAACAATCAGTTGTACTTAGAAGTTCAGTTTCCAAAACAAATAATAGCAGAAGTCATTGTTTTCCAAGACAGTTGGTGAGTGGAGTGGGAGCAACGAGATGATCACATATGACTGACCACAGTATCATCACAGGTAGCTGGAGAACTACTTTATTCTGGTCTTCACTCTCCTACTTCTCTTCGAAGCTTTTCATAGTGAACCTTGGGTTTTTTCTTGCCTTGTGTTCTTACCGATGTGTGCCTGTGACTCTCTTGTATAATGCTTTCCAGCCTTAGTTGAAGGAAACTTCGTTCTTTGTGTTACTGAAGCCAAAGGTATGAAGTCAAGTTTGACTCCTTTCTCTCCCATAGCAAATCTGTCAGCTGTGGGAGATAAATACATACTGGCTGTTAATAATTGATAATAATTTCATAATCTGATAATAATTGCTCTGGATAATAATTCCATAATCCCACCACCTCCACCTACCATTCTGGCCCAAGTCACTACATCTCTAGCCTGGATCACTCCAGTAACCTCATGAATATATGTACTTTATGGTTCTACCTTTGCCCCTGATAATTATTTTAATTGTAACTTAAATCATGTAATTCCTTTGCTCAGAACTCTACAGAGGTTTCCATTGTCACCAAGAATAAAAACCACACCTACATGATGTATATGTTCTAGTCTATTTTATTTCTTGGGTCTAACTTCCTTTGTTTTATTCTACATTGGCCTTCTTGCTATTCCTGGAGTAGTTTAGGCATGCTGCTGCTTTTGGCCTTTGCCTTAGCTACTTCATCTCCCTAGAGTACTTTCCTCAGATATCTACATGGCTAATAGACATCCTTTTTGTCTTTGTTCAAATGCTACCCTCCTAATTAGGTACACCCTATTTTATTTAAAATTAAGCACTAACCTTCTCTGTGGTACTCTGGATCCTCCATACATAGCTCTATTTTAAAAACTTTTTTTCTCATAAGATTTAACAATAATAATAATAATAAATAATAAAATTTACCAAGGTATATTTTTCATTCGTGGTCTCCCTATCCTCCTCAGACACATAGAATGTTATCTACATGAGGGTAGGGTTATCTATAAGTTGTATTCATTGGCATATAGTAGGGGCCCTAAAAATATTTGCTAAATTGAATCAAGTTCACAATAAACTTAAACCAGTCTCTATCTCAGCTTTAAATGCTAAGGTTGCAACCATAATAAATAGCATGGAGTTGGTACCCCTATGTAGATATCTAATTCATCTTGAAAAGTGAATTTTTTTCTTAAAAAATTATATATGTAATATGTACACATGTATGTATATATAATATGTATGTCAAAATATATATTTACAAATGCACTTACTGTTGTTTTTGTTTGTTTTTTGGCAGATCAGTCCCATTGTTGATAATGGTAAACTGGTAAAAGTAAAGAAGAATTTATAAGACAAAATTTAGAGAGATAATTTAGTGCTTTTCTTCTCTTGATATATCTATTAAAAAGGATTCAGTGTTAATAATGATGAAAGGTTATTTCATCTTTTCCTTGAGATGGGTCACATTTTTAAAAGGTATCTATGATACTGTGATTTATAAAAAGGAATGCACTTTTGGTATTCTTCCCTGGTTCTGGCACAGAGCTCATAAATCCCTTAGAAGTTCCTAAGTGATGAGAGCTATAGAAGACCTTTTGTATTAAGGAGGTGACTTTTGAACAACACATAAGGATAGGGGCTTGTTAAGTCAAATAAGTCAAGCAGAGAAAGACAATTAACATATGGTTTCACTCATGTGTAGAACATAAGGAATAGCACAGAGGACTACAGAGGAAAGGAGGGAAAACTGAATGGGAAGGAATCAGAGAGGGAGATGAGCCATGAGAGGCTCTGGACTCTGGGAAACGAAATGAGGGTTATAGAAAGGAAGGGGGGTAACCTGGTGATGGGTATTAAGGAGGACACGTTGTGATGAGCACTGGGTGTTACATGCAGCTAATGAATGGTTGAATACTACATCAAAAACTAATGATGTACTCTGTGTTGGCTAACCAAACATAATAATTAAGAAAAATGAATGAGCATAATAAATAAACAAACAAATAAATAAGGATTAAAAAAAAGGGTGGGGCTTGTCAGGGGAGTCAACCACAAGATTGGAGGATTGGAACTGTCAGTCCTGCCTCCAACCGTCAGGTAGGGGAGAGGCGTTGGAGGCTGAACTAAATTTCCGATGGCCAATGCTGTCATCAATCCTACCTATGTAATAAAGACTCCATAAAAATGCAAAAGGGCATGGTTTGGAGAGCTTCTGAATTGGTGAGCACATGGAGACTTGGAGAGGGTGGTGTACTTCAGAGAGAACACCGAAGCTCTGCTCTTTCCTTTCCCTATGCAAAACTTCTATCTGGCTGCTCCTAAGTTATATCTTTTGATAAGAAACGACAACCTAGTAAGTGATATGTTTCTCTGAGTTCTGGGAGCTGCTCTAGCAACTTGCTGGAACCCAAGGAGGACTCGTGGGAACCTTTCATTTATAGCCAGTTGGTCAGAAGTACAGGTAACAAGCTAAGCTTGTGACAGGCATCTGAAGTGTGTGAGGGAAGTCTTGCAGCACTGACCCCTCACCTGTGGAATCTGATGCTCTCTCTGGGTAGATAATGTCAGAACCGAGTTGAATTGTAGGACACCCCACTGGTGTCCAAGAATTGCTTGATAGTGTGTGTGGAAACCACCTTCCACCATAGTAGAACTGGGTCTAAAATACCAAAGAGTTTGAGTTAGCATTTTAAAATATACTTTAACCTTTAAATCCATAGTACTTATATGTTTCAAAAATCAAAATTATATGCATCACCAAATAGACATTGTGTTAGATGATTTTGCCCAACTGTAGGCTGATATAAGGCATACTTCAATAAGTCTCAATCTCCCTGTTTCTGTAACCTGTTTTTCACCTATATATCTATAATTTTTTTTTAAAGATTTTCTTTATTTGACAGAGGGAAACACAGCCAGAGAGGGAACACAAGCAGGGGGAGTGAGAGAGGGAGAAGCAGGCTTCCCGCCCAGCAGGGAGCCCGATGTGGGGCTGGAGCCCGATGTGGGGCTTGATCCTGGGTCTCCGGGATCATGACCTGAGCCAAAGGCAGTCGCTTAACCAACTGAACCACCCAGGCGCCCCCTATATGTCTATAATTTTATTTATTAGTTCTTCATATATCCTCCAGCATTTCTACATGCTATTAGTAAACAAAACTACAGATTCCTATTCATCCCTTTCCTATATATACAATGTTTTGCAACTTTTTTTTCATTTAACAGTATATTCTGTATTTCTACATATTAGTACATTAAAAACCTAACTGCACAATATAGCTTGGAGATTGTACCAAAGTTATATTAAACAGACCACATGCTGAAGCATCAGTCTTGTCAAGACAATTTAAAATTCACATTTTAAATAACTGATTTTGAATGTCAAGTCCATGAACATGAAAGCAAAAATCATGGAAACTGGAAACTTACTTATTATTGTACATTGCCTAGAGTTATATATAAGTACCTGTTTTTGCATTATTCAAGACTATACAAGTAAGATAAATGACATTGTTATGACAGCTATGTGGAACATGTACTACACTTTACTGGAAAGGCTTTTTGTTCTAAGGAGGGTGGAAGGTGGCTTATATTGTGTGATTATAAATTGAGCATTGATTCACTAGCCTCAAAGCTCTTGGCTTTCATCTTTCCTTTCCACTTTTTGACATTTTTCTAATACCTTAGCTAAGTCCTTCTTTAGGGGATATACAGTAGAACCATACATTGCTCTGTGAACATGTTGACACACTGATATTATCTTTAAAGTTATGGGGTCTCAATTATACAATTCTAACACTTCAAATGATTGTTCTTGGAAGAGGGTCAAAGCTGGTTATCTTTTAAAACATGGAAATAGGTTTATTTGGTGTTACATGCAAAGGTTTCAAATTTATTTTTGATAGAAGTGAAGCAACTAAAATTTTAGACTTTTTAAGAAAACACCATTGACCCCTTTAATTCTTCAGTTGCCTTTGTTGAAGCCATTTTGATTCATGCTACATTTAGCAACACAATTCAAAAACTGCCCTCATTCATATTTCTGTAAATGGCAGTTTAACCCCTATAAGAAACACAAATGTAAATGTTAGTAAAGTTTCAAACCTGGATGGTGATCATATGGGGCAGTAGTCTCACTATAAGCCGAGAAAGGAGGATGCATTCTTTTCCTGGTGGAATCACAGAACCTCTCTGAGGGAGCTCTGTTTTATCTCTTCAATTCACCTCTGAGGGAAGTATGTGGCAGGTGAGCAGACATGGTCCTGGCAGTTACGTAGACATGCTCCAGGAATTTTAGACATTGCATTGTTATGATTTTCTTTTAAAAATTGCAGGTTTACCATTCCTGCTTGATGGTGAGGAGAAATATACAGTTCAAAATTCACAGAGCTCTTCCCCCCCCCTCATTCACCAGAATCTTTATAATATATCCTGTTTAAAAGAGGGTAGGGGAACAACAATAAGCTAGCTTATGCATTTTATTTTGTAAAAAAAGAGGAAAGAGGAATAAAATTACCTATGTATGAGGCTTATGTGTCTAATCTAATCTACTTATTTATTTTAGTCAGCCTGATCAGGTAACATTTTTGAAAGAATTCTAGAGATGGAAGCAACTTCATTTAGATTCTCAAAGGAGTTTAAATTATCTTCCCAAATTGGATCTGGTCTGATTTTTTTTTCTAAAGTGCCAAGATGCAGAGAAAAATCTTAATTTGCATTGGAAATCTAGGTCAGAAGAAGCTGTGTTTCCAAGGTAAGGCATACATAGTAATATTATTTAGAAAGCTGAATGCTAGTTCCCTCTCATATTGTTTTAAGGTACAGTTATAGATCAGACTATATCCATGAAAGCTATCAACAGCTTTCAGACTATAGAACATTGAATTTTATGAGATATAAAATCAGTGAAATTTGAAAGAGCACCATATGAACAGCAAAATCCAAAATAAAATAGTGATAGTCCCCAACTTAGGATAGTTTGACTTAGGATTTTTTTGACTTTATAATGGTGTGAACACAATACACACTCATCAGAAACAAGACTTCAAACTTTGGAATTTCATCTTTTCCCAGACTAATAATCTACAATGTGATCCTTTCTTGGGATGTGGGACAGCAACAGTGAGTCATGGCTCCCACTCCAGTCACATTGTCACAGGGTGAACAACCAATACCTTCACAATAATTCCTCTCCATGCAGCCATTCCGTTTTTCCCTTTCAGTACAGTACTCGATAAACTGCATGAGACAGCAATACTTCAACACCAAGTAGGCTTTGTGATAGATGATTTTGCCCAGCTGTAGGCTGATATAAGTGTTCTGAGCATCTTTAAGGGTGGTCCGGATAAGCTTTAATACACAGTAAGTTAGGTGTATTAAATGCATTTTCAACTTACATTATTTTCAACTTACAGTGGGTTTGTTATTTTCAAATCCTATCATAAGTCAAAGAAGACCTGTAAATCCAGTTCTTCATTATGGCCCTCCACCAAATAATATAGGGCATAGTAAGTTTGATTGGAGTATTTAGAAAAGTAACATAGTCTGATTTGTATCAATAATTATATCAAAATTCCATGCCAAAGGAGCAATATTAGACATCTGGCAGAGATTTAACACACCACATGTCCAGTAGATCATTTACCTCAAAATGGAAAAAAAAAAAAAGCCTAATAAATCAAAATCCCATAAGGGCCCCAAAGCTATTTTCTAATTTTTATTCCTTTATGGTTACTTCCTATTCTAATTTTGTGAACGGAAATATTCTAAAAGGATGAGTGACATTATAGTTGTGTATAAAAAAGAGCAATTTTTATTAAGGTGCTCTCTTAATTATTTTAAAATTGTCCACTTTAATAAATAAAGCCATTAAGCAAAAGGATGCCTAAAATACCTACAAAACAACAAATGAAACTTTGATAGACTCAGTCTAACCACCATATTGTATGGAAGCACATACACACTCCTCTTTCACTCTCTACAGTTTGGATTATTATTCTGCTTCACTTTCTTCAATGCATTTATCGCTACCACAAATTAATTTCTTCATTCTCTCCAACCACAAGACTACCAGCTTCATGTCAACGGGAAATCTGTCTATTTTATATAGCTATGTCTTTGTAGTCTAGAATGTCTGACATATGATGAACACTTAAACAAATGCTTAGGTGATGTCTAGAAGGATGGATGTGTGAACAGAATATTTAAAGCTGATGTTAAGGTGGGCTGTCTGGAACAGCTGAGTAAGGACCTAAGCAAGTTCTCTGCTCTGTGACAGAGTATGGAGAAAGAGATTCCAGAAGGCATACTAGTGGAGCAGCAGAAAGCATATGGCCAAAGACCAAGTGTGGGCTACTTTACCAGACTAGAGTAGGACCCTTGAGTGACCCAAACAAGACGAGGAAATCACTCATTTAGGGATCATTGTACATAGTCTGCTGGGAAAGGGCATGAGGACTGAGCGGGTCTAGGAAGCACCAACCCATTCTCCCCCTATTTTTTCTTTTAGGGAGTAAAAACCTTCAATCACTGGGAGGCAGAAACACCATTGCTTAAATTAAGGGGTGTGATTAAAAAGGGGAAAGAGGGAAATTTTCATACTAATGAAAGTGTTTTATATCTTGATTCTGGTGGTATGATGTAGGAAATGTTGGGGTTTGGAGAAAGAATTCGTGAGACATCTTTGTGCAAAAAGGTGGTTTTATTAGAGCACAGGAACAGGACCTGTGGGCAGAAAGAGCTGCACTGGGGTTGTGACAGTGACTGATTATATACTTTGTGATTATATAAATTTGGAGGGGGTTAGGGATAGCATAAGTCTCTAAGGATTTTTGGAAGCAATGTTTCTAAGACCTTGAGGTTAACTATTGTTAGGAAAAGGTCAATTATTACTGTCTAATAAAACTCAGTTATGGGGTGCCTGGGTTGTTGAGTTGGTTAAGTGTCTGCCTTCAGCTCAGATCTGATCCCAGGGTACTGGGATAGAGCTCTGCATCCGGCTCCCTGCTCAGCCGGGAGCCTGCTTCTCCCTCTTCCTCTGCATTCCCCCTGCTTGTACTCTCTCACTTTTGCTCTGATCTCTGTTAGGTAAATAAATAAAATCTTAAAAGAAAAGGAAAAAACTTAGTCATGAGACTCTTCAGATGTATGTCAGTGGGCCATATGTTTGGAGGATGATTGCCAACATGTATCTTGGGGGGTAGAGATAAAGGAAGTTTCCAAAAAATTTTTAATGTATTAAAGGAGACTCACAGGATCCTGGGGGGTCAGGATAATGTAAAGCTAAGATTGCCTTTTGCCCTTAGCAATGTGTCAACATCGAGGCAGCTGAGTCCCTAGAGGAAGGTCACTCTGCCTGTTTCAAGGATTAATTAATGGGCTGTAAGTAATAAATTTAGTTTTCTTTTGCCTTTGTTTCCCACATGAATTACACAACTATGTGCATGTACTAAAAAAATTCATATAATGGTGCAGTAAGAATGAATTTTATTGTCGGTAAATTCTTCCTTTATAAACCTGACTTTAGAAGAATAAATTTTTAACTCTACAAAGTAATTATTATGCATTTATGCTATGTAATTTCATAACTATTCTAAACTAACCATCTTTGGTGAAAGAGGGAGTGACTGGTCTAGGGGTGGACTGAGGCAGAAGGGTTCCCTCTGTGTGTGTGTCTTTTAGGAGGATGGAACTTAAACATGCTTGTATGCTAAGGAAGAAGGGCAAATAAAGCTGGAGAAATTGAAGGTCAAAAAAATGTACAGGTTACTGTATAAGCAAATACAAATTAAAAATAAGAGGTTTGGGGAACCTGTTGGCTCAGTCGTTAAGCATCTGCCTTCGGGTCAGGTCATGATCCCAGAGTCCCAGGTTCAAGCCCCGATTAGGGTTCTGCTAAGCAGGAAGCCTGCTTCTCCCTCTCTCACTCCCCCTGCTTGTGTTCCCTCTCTAGCTGGCTGTGTTTCTGTCCGTCAATAAATAAATAAAGTTTTTTTTTTTTTTTTTTTTAAATAAGAGGCTTAATTTTCCCTGTCAAAAATAAAGAGCAAACTATTCCCTGCTCTTTTTTCTACTTTTTCAAAGATATATTTCTTCTTTTAAAAAAAAAAAACATTTTATTTATTTATTTGTTAGAAAGAAAGAGAGAGCGAGCACAGGAAAAGGGATGGGCAGATGGAAAGGGAGAGGGAGCCAGACGCAGGACTCTATCCCAAGACCCTGGGATCATGACCTGAGCTGAAGGCAAATGCTTAACAACTGAGCCACCCAGGCATCCCATGTTAGAATGCAGCCCACGTTTAGAAAAAGTTTTCTACTTTTCCACTTTAGAAAACTTCTAAATTCTTTTTCCCTTTGAAATATATATGTCAGTTTAAATATGAAATCAGCCAACTTTACAACCCAGAAATGTCTTTCTCAAGAACCAGTAAACCAGCTCTTTGAAATGTAATCCTCAAGGAAGCTAACACTGCTAGCTATCTGCCAGCCTCTGGGGGAGGGTAAAAGCCTCACTTCAGTGGGTCCCTTGCTCCCAGTTATAAAACTATCACCTGTCATAGGAATGCAGTAAGTTAACTTCCTTCTTGTATAACTACACAGAGGATGATCCTAATTACCAGGTGAATTTAGAACCAATGGTGCTACCAAGTCCTGGGTTCTTGAAGATTGTTTTTTCTTTTTCTCTTAAGAACATGTATATAATGGTCCATGTCTGCTTGCTTATCTAAAAAGGTGAGATTTCTTTCTCTCTCTGTCATATCTGGATCAGATTGCTGGTGATGTCCATCACATTCTGTTTTATTCAATAATGACACTATTTTCCTTTTCTTCTACATTTATAGGGAGATTTTCAGGATTAAGAAAAGATTTTTGTTTTTACTGTATTTCTCACACACTAACTTTTATAGAAATTTTCATTCTGAGGCAGAAGTGAGAAGGATGAATTACACACAAGGAGTAGTTAATTTAGAAAACAAGAAAGAAAAAATTGAAGGGACATGAAACTAATAGTATTAGTCTTTTGGGATACTGACAAAATACCTGCTGCATGGTCTAAATAACAAACATGTTTTCTCACTGTCTGAAAGCTGGAAGTCCAAGATAAAAGGTGCATGCCAATTCCTGGTAAGAGCTCTCCTCCTGGCTTGAAGTGAGAGAGAGGGAGAGGGAGGGAGTGTGTTCTCTGGTATTTCTTCTTTAAAAGTCACCAATCCAATCCAGAGGTTCTAACCCTTCTGACCTCTTCTAAACTTAATCACTTCCCAAAACCTACCTCCTAATTCTATTATACTGGAGGTAAAGTTTCAACAAAACTTTTAGGTGTACACAAATCAGTCCATAGCTACAGTAAACATTTGTTGTAGATAAAATTTATCCAGTTATTATAATGAATATTATTATACTACATTTTTACGTGTTTATATTTTCAATAAGTATTAGTCATAAAAATTCTCATGAAACTGCATCATTACATTTTCTCATGAAACTGTACAATTAATCTAACAAGGATCATCTTAGTCTGAATATATTTTTTTGTCTTCCTAAAATCCATTAAATGTATGGATAGAGAACATAAATTTAGACATAGAATGTTGACCAATAGCATGAGACAAACATTTTAGTACACAAAAATTAAAGATTGCTATAGTAATGTGTAGCATTTGTTTACATAATTCAAGCATGCAGATTTCCAAATTGGTGGTTTATGCATCTTAATGCATAAATGATATGTTTTGAGCAGAAATTACTTCTGTTATACTCAAATTTTCCTTTCTGCTTAATGAATAATGGTTTAAAAAATGAGCAAGATAAATGCATCTTGTTTATGAGTTTTCTTAGAATTTGTATATACATCTGTCTACTCTCCCTCACACACACACATTCAGGGCCATTTTTCAGAATCAGAAAATTATTGAGGGCCAGCAGCGAAACTAAGAAATTAAACTGTGGCTGGTATATTCCACAGAAACTCTGTACTTTTCCTCCCTCCCTCCCTCCTCTCTCCTTTCTTTCCTTTTTCCTTTACTTCTTTCCTTTCCTTTCTTTTCCTTTTCCCCTCCTCTTACTGAAATTATACCGTCACCAGCCTATAAATGTTTTCCCAAAGTAACTCAATCCATTTCTAGGGATGCTTCTCGCAGCCTCCAGCTCTACGGCTTGATTTATTAACTTGCTGGGGCCACCATCACAAAGTATCACATGCTGGATGACTTACAGAAAGGAAATCATTTCCCCCAGTTCTGGAGGCTCAAAGTCCAGGATGAACGTACTGTCAGGGTTGTCTTCCTGGCTCGCAGACAACTGCCTTCTCACTGTGTCCTCACAAAGTTTTTCCTCTGCAAGTGCGCAGAGACAAAGATCTCTCGTGCCTTCCTTTTTGGGTAAGGACACCAGGATTAGCACCCCCCCCCCATGGCCTCATTTAACATTATTTACCTCTACAAAGGCTCTATCTCTAAATATAACCACACTGGGAGTAAATCTTCAAAATTAGAATTTGGGGATGACACAGTTCATTCCATTAACAGGCAATAAGAAGGTCTACGTCCCATCACAAATGGAGCTCGGGTTTCTGTGATGGCTTATCCATGTCCTACGGTGTCACCTAAATTTCACTCGATTTCAAGTGGATAGAAAGAGAAGCCACAAGATTCTGCTGCATAGCTGAAGAGGAAAATTACCCAGAGCAGGCCCAGGGTGAACAGGTCCCAGTAGACAGAAAGAGCAAGAGACAACCAGAAGCCCCATTGGGAGCAAGAGACAATCAGCTTTTTCTGCTTCTGTAAATAGGCTTCCTGTCTACTGTTCCCGCCTAAAGCAGCCCCTCCCTGTCCCCCCACCCTGGTCCCCCAGTTTAAACGTTTAAACCCACCTACTAGCAGTCAGCATAGCCCTTGGAACCTAACTGCTGCAAGTACCCTATAAAGCCCATAACCCCGTTGCCCGGGGCCCAGAATTTTGAACACGGGCTCATCTGAGTCCATCAGCATAAAATAAAGTGGAGTTCTACTTCTCTGGGTGTCACTTGGTTTCTTGCCCTTTTGATTATTTTCCCCAACATAGCTAGTCCACTGACGTTAAAATCAGGCTGGATGCCACTACTGCCCCCATGACTTTGTGTAAGCATGAGAATTATTCAGCAGGATCCCTAAACTTCGGTGTAAGCAGCCAAAATAAAATATGAACGAGACAGTTACAGGGGATGGTGAGGGTTCCCTCCCTTTATCTATGTACCATGATGCTAATAATGAAAGGCTGCTGTAAAGGCGCCCACCCTCCAGAATGTAAGAGCAGACCCACATTCTGTTATCTGAGCCCAGCAACCGGCAGGCAGGTACCCAACCCCACCCAGGCCCCAAGGACCGCAGGCATACAGCTTGTCACATACCTCTTGCTAGCCCAAATTAGAACATATATCCCCCTGTAGAGACGATTGGTGAAAGTATGTGATTTGTTGTAAACTGATTGGCTGCCTGCCTGCAGACCCTGCTGTGGTGTTTTAAACTAATTGGCTGTCGATTTGCTGAAACGGACAATGTAGTTCTATATAAGGTCGCCCCCGGGATAGCTCGGGGCTCTCAGCCGCTGACTGGTTTGGGGTCAGGCTGTGGGCCCGAGCATGCTCGAATAAACCCTTTGCATCTTGCATGAGATTGTCTCTTGGTGTCCTCCATTCAGCGCAAGCTCCTTGTCCCTTTTCAAATAAGAGCTTCCTTCTCTCTCTCTGCCTGCCTTTCTGCCTACTTGTGATCTCTCTCTGTGTCAAATAAACAAAATCTTAAAAAAAAATAGTTCTTTATTTAACAATATCTTCTCATATTTTTTCCCTTACGCTGATATTGTTGGCCATGATGATGATGTCATATTGTTGATGAGGGAACAGGAGGCAAGCTGAGGACAAAGCTGAAGCTGACATCCCACAACCTCCTTCCCCCATGGGATCAATGTGACAATCCTCAGGCACTCCCGGCTGTCCTAAAGCAAAGGAAAGGAAAAACAAATAGTTAACCTTGAGAGATCACAATCCTGCACTCCTGAGTCTCCCTCAATTGACAAATGTCTTGCACACAGATATTCAGTAGCAATTTCATCAACTGAGAAGGTTAAGGAAGGTAAGGGCATTTGGTTCTTCTACAGACCTTCATGGACACCTGGTGGTGTCCCATATAAATGAGAAAGGGCTTCCTGGTGCTGCTGGGCAGGGCTTTAGCGGAAACTGTCCAGGCTGGGAGGGGGAGGGACATCTCATTATTGCTTCTCATCCTGGTCTCTACCATCACTATAGTCAGATGGCCTTATTGTTATTAAATGTTGGAGAAGGTTCTGCCTCTCTACTTCACCGCCTCTGACACCACCCCAGAAAAAATAGGGAGGGGTGGAAATCCACTGTTACCCTGGAAACCTACTTGGGGGGAGGGGTTGTCTTTCTGCTTCATCCCCTCGAACATTATGTTGGATGGGGGATGGAAATCTAGTCTCTTCCCTCCGTTTTTGCTGCTTTTACTTTGCTTGCCAGAGTAGATTGATTGTTATGTGAAAGTTTTCTGTCTTGTTGGGCTGCTCTTTACTGCTTTACTGGTGAGATTACACTTTTCTCTGAGCCCCTTGGTGGCCCCACATTGCTGCTTGTCCAGTAGTGAGGCAGGGATAGGCAACCGGAAAGAGAAGCTAAAGAGCCCTTGCCAGCATGGCCTTCCTCAGGTTCTGAGGTCCCTTGATAGTGTGTCTGCTTGTCTTCATCTTTCAGTGTTCTTATATTTATGTATAATGCCCAGGGTTTTTAGTCATATTTAAAAGGAGGAATAGGGAAAATTATCTATATTCCATCTTCCCTGAAGCTGAGCCCCAAAACTGAATTTTTGTTTCAATCCACTTACATTTTCTTATTTTCACATGATAATGCTTTATTCTTATCTGGGAATGAGATCTGCAACCTTCATAAAAATGTCATGTAAAAAATTAAGTAAAATATACAAATTACCATAGAAAGTAGTAAAAATATTGCCATTAAGAGCTAAGTGTATTTTACAGAATATAAAAAAAAAATTACTATATGTAAAAGAAATAAGTGGTTTTCACCATGATAAACTGGTTTTTGAGGCCTATGTAGCTGATCTTCCAGAATGCAATTATTATTTTTTTCTTACCACAAGTTATTATATAATGCCCAAATATAACGTTTATGTGCCAGGTTGACTATGTAAAGATTTAAAAGTGAAAACCTTAAAATCTCATGTTCTTTTCAGTTTTCTGTTAATGTGTTGGCACCATAGCAACTTCCTTGCCAAGCCTGTTAGCAAAAAGATGCCCGCACGTAGAGCCCAACAATGCTAGGGACCCCGGAAAATGAGTCAATTAAGCAATGGCATCATCAGTCATGAAGATGGGATTCTGATGCTCTAAAATTTTCCACCAAGGGCTCATTAGCATTTACTATAAAGGGAGCTGCTGTCAAAATGTAGGAGTATTTGGGCACTTGGGTTCTAATATCAGAGAAGCTGCAACAAAGGAGAGAATAAGGATGCAAATAAGGTAAGATGTACTATGATTAGTATGGTTCCTGGATGGCAATTTTCTGTGTCTCATCCTATCACTGACTCTGAGGCCCTGGGTTTTATTTAACCACTGAGAGTCTTGATTGCTTTATTGATAAAATGGGATTATTACAGTAGGTGCCTCAATGTTTCAAAGTATAAATGCAAGAATGTATTTAAAGATTTTAGTAAACAGGACATAACTATCCTTCTTACCAATGGGTGGGCAGTGAGAGATTATCATCATTTTTTATGGTGAAAATAAATTACACTTATTAAATGTCTCCTGCAACAACCAATATTCTAATGGTGCCAACCAACCTTATTGTTGATTTCCATATAAGGGCAAACACCATTGACTAGCTGTTATAACTAAATTAACTAAGGTTCAGAGAGATTGAGCAATTTCCCCTGATTCCCTGATTCCAACAGGAAACAAGAAAGAAGGGGAACGAGAGGAAAATTAAAGAGTTTAGAATTGAGTCTCTTTATTCTATTTAATGTGTGTCAGGTGCATTGCCAGACATTGGGAATAAAAGAATGAATAAACACAACAATGTCTTCCCTGGAAGGTCTTAGTTTAAAGTGGGAAAACAAGCAAGTGAATCACATAATTATATAAGAAAGAATTAGGATCACTCAGCACTAGCCTGAGAATATAAGGGAGAGATGCTTAATTCAATGGAGGAAGCCAGAAGGGTTCTCCAAGGAGATGCCTAGATTGGAATCTGAGATGAAGCAGGAATTTTTTTAGCCTTAACCACTATATCATGCTATCTGGTGCATTGTTTGTATTTCAGGCCACAGTCAGTATCTGTACAGTTTTTGTCCAGCCCTCAGGTTCTAACTAATGTGACAGACTGGGAACAATTTGGGACTGGTCAGAATGAAAGTCTCTGCAGGGACAGATAGATGACTAAGGAAGACTGCAAGAGCAATGACAAACTTGGCTTTTTAAAATTCTGCATATAAATTAGATCATTCAGTATTCATCATCTTCTTCTGCCCGACTTATTTAACTTAGCATAATGCCCTCAAGGTCATGTGTGTGTAATGTTTTCTGTATCCATTCATCCACTGGTGGACATTTGGGTGTTTCCATGTCTTGACTGTTAATAAAAGCTGAACTCATACAAACAAGAAGTAAAATAGTGGTTGCCAGGGGCTGGAAGATGGGAAATGGGGAGATTTTGGTCAAAGTTTACCAACTTTCAGTTGTTAGTTGTTAGAATAAGTTCTAGAGATCTGTAGAGCAAAGTGACCATAACTAACGATACTGTGTTGTATACTTGAGAGTGGCTACGAGTGTAGATCTGAAGTGCTCTGGTCACCTCCCCCATAACTATGGAAGATGATGGATATGTTAACTAACCTTATTGTGGTTGTCATTTCACAGTATATATATGTATCAAATCATGGTATTATACACCTTAAACTTACAAAATGTTACGTGTTATTTCTATATCAATAAACCTAGGGTGGGAAAAAACCGATGAAAAGTCAGAAAACAGGCAGGTAGAGGTTAAGTAGGAGGCAAGAGCCGAAATCAAGAAGATAGGATCAGGGACATCTGGTGAGAAGTGGTCACATTCTAGCCACTATGACTGTATTCAAAAGCAGACACTGATTTCTGAAAGACTGAGTGGAAGGAAGGCAGTATTCCAGATTTAAGAGAACTAAGATACAGTTAGGAATTCAAGTGCAAAGTAAGGGTAGAAGAGCAAGGCTTAGAGTCACAATGGAAAATTTGAATAAAAATAAATTAGAATAACAACATCATAATGCAAAGTAAAAGAAAGATAAGAAACTGAATGACTGATTGGTTGAAGAGGATGTATCAAAATACAAAACAAAACAAAATAAAACAAAAAACTACCAGAGAAAGGACTAAAGGAATCAAGTACCAGATTTCATTCATAAAATGGGAGTCCATGACCCCAAATATCTTTAGTATCTCAAAAATGATATCATGGACTCTTTCCTTCTTTCTTTCTTTTTTATTTTTTATTTTTTGAAAGAGAGAGATGGGGGCAGTGGGGCAGATGGAGAAGGAGAGAGAATCTTAAGCAGGTCCCACCGCCAGTACAGAGCTCAATTTTACAACCCTGAGACCATGACCTGAGCCAAAATCAAGAGTGAGATGCTTAACTGACTGAGTCACCCCAGCACCCCTCCTGCACCTTTTTGGTAAACAATTTTCCAGGAGACACTGCAATGACTTATTCCTGCATTTTGATTGTGATTGCTATCAGTAGTTCACAATTTGTCAAAACCTCTCTATATTTTTTTAAGATTTTCTTTATTTTAGAGATTGAGAGAAAGAGAGAAGGGAGTGTGGAGCCTGATGCAGGGCTTGATTTCATGACCCTGAGATCATGACCTGGGCCAAAATCAAGAGTCAGACACCTGACTGAGCCACCCAGGTGCCCCCAAACCTCCATATTTTTAATCACAGCTTCCTCCTCCTGCAAAATAGTGCAGATACATTTAGGCTGAGACTCAGGCTTATTGGTCCCACTACAGTTTCTAAGTGGACAGGTGCCAGGAGCCAGCCCCAGCAACACTCGGGCCCAAAAGGTGAGGAAGTCGTCGGCACTTTCGAATGAGGAGACTGGACTCAAAGTGTGGTGTGGGGATCTCCCGAAAACACTGTTCTCAGGGCTCTTTATTTATAGCGCAGTGTTACATATAAGAACAAAGAGTTTCGATTTAGATCACAGTTTTTTTTAAGTTATGATTCATCAATCTTGTGTGACAATAGTGCCCACAAAGACCCCAACAAGATGTTCTGGTTAAAGTCTAATCTAAGGAACGACCAATTAGAGACAAATCATACTTTCTGCCTCCCCCTTAAATGCAGGGAGGTGAACAAGCGATTGGGTGGTTATGAGATTTTTATTGTTTAAACTAAGTTAGTTACAATGCAGCTACCATACTACTATGATTATTTTTCTCATTATCTCAATAATCTTCATGTTTTAAAAGGGTAGGGTGAAACTGGAGGCTTGATGTAAGCAAGCTAAAAGTAGGAGCAGAGAAAGGTTTGATATAATTGTAGGTATAAGGAGAAAAGTGTTTTTCAGAACTCGTCAGGTGGAAAGGGAGAACAAAGAAAGCAAAGCTGCATGGCCTCAATGACCATGACTCTGCCTAACTCCCTCATTTTGAGGGAAGGTCATGGCGTTCCGTGCTTTGCAGAGGAAAGTCATATGAATGACCATGCTTCTGGTCTGCGGCAGACAGGAATTGCCTTATAGGCCAACTAGCCCTGATTTAGAAGTTTTAAATGAATAGTCTATTTAGGAAGATACCAGATCTCTAACCATAATAAATATGGGCCAATTTACCTTATTCCAAGATCAGTATCCTCTGTCAAAATTCTTCACTTTGACATATAGTTCTATAATCTTTCTTCCTAAATCAGTAAGTTTTGAATAATTTTTGACTGATCTCTATTATGTTTAGCTTTTTCTATACTTGTTTAATGCTTGATTAAATCCAAATTCATACATTAATAGTAATTTTAGCCATCTCTCTCATGGCCTGCAACATTAAATTCTCCTTTAAATGAGTCCTAAAACTTCCTAAGGCTGATTCATACTAATTTCCTGCAAATTTTTTTTTATTGAAAGGGTTAACTTTTATTTAATTATGAGAATAAAGATAGCAAAGCCCAGGCTGCTACTACCATTAAAGAATTTTTTTAAAAAAATGATAGTCATTACACAAAATAAAAGGGATATGCTTGTGCTGTTATTAAATATTTTCTCCTAATAATTTTCTTGATCATTCAAAAAAATTATTTTTTCCAAAACAAATTAATTTTCCAAGCTCAGAATATTAATACAATCACTAGATTCTCCTTCAGTAGCTACTGTTAGTGGTTTCTTTTCACTGTTGTTTATAAGATTCTTTATCATGATACAGCCAATAAATGCCGTGTAAACAATATTTTGGCATGCACAATTGCACATTCAGCTGCCCTATTTTCATTAGCGATGATATTATTGTGAAGTTAAATGAGACAGCTCATATGAGCATTGTAGATTATTGTAATATTAGGCATGATACATTCAACATGGTAGCTGGTAGTAATAATTACAGTAAAAATAGCAATAAAAATATTTGTATAGTTATATAGTATATATTTGTATCACTGAAGATAAATTAACAAGGCAAAATTAGATTCACTTTTAACTTGAATAATACAAACAAAGTGGAATCAAGATGGCTTGTTATTGGCTGTAACAAGCAAAATAATAAAATGTCACACGAACGTCTCAAGAACTGGTTATTGTTGCTGATGCAATCTAAAAAAGAAAACTATGATCTCCAACTCAGAAAGAAATATACATTTGAAAATAATAAATCTAGAGCACTTAGATGATATCTCAGTATAGGTAGAGAAAAATGTTTATCTTCCAGGTGGTAATTAAGAATTATTTGTGAGAAATGCTGGTACTCAAATTGATAGCCAATGAAATGAGATATGTTGACTAACAAGTCATAAAAGTGCAAAAAACAATATCCTGTCATTGGGACAAGTTGTTTAACTATGACTGACGTAATGCGTTCTCAGTAAATCTACATACTTCAGGTTTTCCAGTTGGAAACTTAACAAAATTAACTAAATAATATCAGTTTCATTTCAAAATTATCTTTCAAAATGGCTTCTGAAATGTTAAATGTCCAAAAGTAATATTTATGATAAATACAAGGCATAGACAGACAGCTGGAATTTTAAGCTGGGATCTCTAGAGTCCTGTATTAGGATCTAGCCACCTCCATAAAGTGCAAATGTGTGTGTGTCTCAATGTAATGAAAATTTAGGGAAGGGAATATCCTGAGCATTTATCAGATCGTTAAGAGTATCTATACAGACAAAATATGAAAACCTTCTAATGTAGAGGTTCCATATGAAACAAATCAGATGTTAAGATAAAAAAGAAAAACAAAAAACTACAGGAATGCTAAAAACCAAAGAAGAAAAGACAGGGAAAATGAAAGAAAATATTAGATTGATAATTAGAAAAATGAAAAAATAACTTCAAGGAAGGTATATGATAATACAAACTTAAAGGAAGATATATGGTAATACAAATTAGCCTTCATTAAGAATTCTTTTATCTTACTGTGGAGCAGGACAAAATCTTCTAAGCAGCACTATCTTATAGGGAATTCCATTTGAGAAAGTAAGTAACATTTTTTCAACTATATAGTTTACAATGAGGATGGAAAAGAATTGGTTAGATTTCTTTTCCTTAAGGAAACATGGAAAAATAACATATTTTAATAATAAAAAGAAAAATATAGCCAACTCTGAAATTCTGAAAAGCATTATCAGTAACTATTTTATTGTTAAATAATAGATGGGTTCTGAATTTAGAGCTAAAAGCAAATATACTGAATAATATTGTCAAGTTAGAATTAGAGAGTTTTCAAATGACATATATCATGTTTTATCTTTCAGTGCTTTGAAACTTACTTTAAAATACATCAATCACATAAGTTTTTACTACTGTCATCCAAAATAGGTTTGCCAATTATGCTTCAAGAATATTTCCAGGCTAGAGTCAAAAGACTGGCAGTTTCCATTTCTCTAGGAGAAAAAATAACTCTGATACTATGATCTTAATATCTTGGAAACAGAGACCATCTTTTATATAAGCACAGCAAATAGATAAGCCCCTATTTGTCTGATGTAATCTGAGCACAATTTACAAAACTCATCCATCTTCATATTTCAATTCCCCTAAACATGATACTTCTAAATTAAAGCTTGCTATAAGAAATTACATAATTAACAATAGATCTGATGACATGACTTCTCTGTCTCATTTTGCAACAAAATCTGGTTGTAAGCAAAAGAAATTGTCTCCTGGGTTCTTAAGGGAAAAAAAAAAAACAAGAAAATTTATCGGAAATATATAAAATTGATGATAGGGTAGAAAACCAGGAAAAATGATCAAAATTTAAAGTAGTTATAAAAAGTTGAAACAGCACAAAAAATGCCTTTTATTTAGAAAAGAAATCAGTAATTGTCTAGCTGGGATACTACGCCAGCAGTTGGAAATTGCTCCTTCACTTCCTGGGAAGGAGCATCAGACAAGACTAGTTTCTGGGCTTAAGTCCTATCTATAAGGATACAGGGATAAGTAGGATTTGCAGTGCTCCTGTAGTGCACAGTGAGGAATCACTTGTATGGTCTGGATATAGTCCTCAAAACAGGATTGACTCTTGGCCTTTCAAATAGGAAGGTATTTCAGATGGGAATTTAAGTGTTGAGGGAACCACTGGAGAGCATGAGCTGAGAAGGTGGAGAAATTGTCCAGCTTTCACATTTACTTCCATCCTTCAGACATGTAAGACAGACCAAATATCTCAAGGTCAGAAATGGCAGCTGCCTAAAGTATTTGGGTAGATAATTTGTAGTAGAATTCTTTTTTTTTTTTTAAAGATTTTATTTATTTATTTGACAGAGAGAAACACAGCTAGAGAGGGAACACAAGCAGAGGGAGTGAGAGAGGGAGAAGTAGGCTTCCCGCTGAGCAGGGAGCCTGATGTGGGACTCGATCCCGGGTCTCCGGGATCATGACCTGAGCCGAAGGCAGTCACTTAACCAACTGAGCCACCCAGGCGCCCCTGTAGTAGAATTCTTAGATGATGCTCCTAACAACAGTATCTGCTGAAGGTCATTGTTGACCAGCTGCTACTGTATGACGGAAAAGAGCTTCTGGGTCCTTTCAGCTTTTTAAATTTTGTGCAGCACATCACTGTTAGAATATAGGCAGAACTCTGCTATAAAGGGACTCTGGAAAATGTAGTTCCCAAATATCCAGGCTTTGTGGTAAATAGAAGAGCCTAGAAGAGGGAAAGATGTATCTGCACACAAACAGCAACTCAGCCCACCTTCACATGGTCAAGCCCTGTAACTGGGAACTTGCCTTAATACAGAAGTGGGAGTTGCATATGGGCCAACCAAAAAAAAAAAAAAAAAAAAAAAAAAAAAAAAAAAAAAGACAAAATCCTTACCACCAGTGAAATTCAAATTTGTCTGAGAGATATTTGTCACATCATTATCAAAATAAATATAAAAAACAAATTTAAGTTAATAGGATTTGGGGGGAGGCACCCAACCTTCAAGGGGCAGCTGGAAAGCTCAAGACAATAGGTATGCAATCTAGTCCCTAAGAGGGACAGATCAGAGCTGGTTTGTTCTTGCTCCTTCACTTCGTGCTGAGCTAGAGGGAAGAGTTGCTCAGAGTGATTATAGGCCCAACTGGCATCACCTTTTTCTTTGTGGTTTTAGGCTATTCACGAATTCATGTCAAGCCATGACAGCAAAAACTAGGTGACTTGGGATCCATTACCTGGAGTGGCAGCTGAATGCTTCAAGTGCTAGATGTAGGGAGACTGCTTCCAGGAATAAGCTGGAGGCTTGGTTTGCTCTTGGAATGAGCTTGGGGTGGGGGATGAGGGGTGTTGGAAGAAGTAGTTGGGAAGCCGCCTGTCGGCTCTGTCAGGCTCCCTGGAGAATCCCAGCCAGCTCCCATATGCAGACTGATTAGAAGCCAAATCCCAGACAGCAGCTGGAAGGATTGTAGTCAAATCCCTTCCTGGGAACAACTGAGAGATGGACATTTTCCGCTTACTCTGTCTGCACTGGGCACAGGGTGCATACCGACAGGAAGTGCTTGCATGCCCATTAGAAAAGGACTTCTTTTTGTTCAAGATGGTTCTGTGGGACTTGCAAATGTTGAGCCCCATTGGCTATCCACGCTAGGTAATTTGAGGGATCATTCCTCAGGTGGCAGTTTCAAAAGTTGGGGTACTAAGTATGTGGACCAGCTCCTTTTGGGGAAAAACTGGAGACTTGGTTTTACTGTTGGAGTAAGCCAGGGGAGACAGAGGGGGAAGAACCTCCCGGCTCTTCCAGACTTCCGGGAGGATCTCAGTCAGCACCTAAATGCAGGCTAGTTAGAAGCTGGTCCCTCCTGCAGCAGCTGGGAAAATATGCAGTCAAAGCCCTTCCTGGGAGAAACTGGGAGATGATGCCTGCTCGTCTCCGCTGAGCCCTGGTATCCAGCCTGGCGGAGTACCTATGTGCCCATTTAAAACCTGCCTCCTCCTTATTTGTTGTGAAGTCCTGTGGGACTTGTGAATCGGAGCCCCACGACTATTAGAACAGGTGATTAGGCCTGTTTCTCACTTCTCAGGTGGTGGATGTAGAAGTTGGGGTGTTAGATGTGCTGACAAGCTCTTCCCAGGGAATGCTGGCAAGTTGCTTTTATCAGTGGAGAAGAGGGGAGAACTGCACCTACTGATTCTTTTAGGCTCTCGGGAGGATCCCAGTTAACCTAAAATTCAGGCTGATTAGAAGTTGGACCCTCGGGCGCCTGGGTGGCTCAGTTGGTTAAGCGACTGCCTTCAGCTCGGGTCATGATCCTGGAGACCTGGGATCAAGCCCCACATCGGGCTCTCTGCTCGGCGGGAAGCCTGCTTCTCCCTCTCTCACTCCCTGTGCTTGTGTTCCCTCTCTGGCTGTGTTTCTCGCTGTCAAATAAATAAAATCTTTAAAAAAAAAAAATGGCTGTACCATTAAAAAAAAAAAAAGAAGAAGAAGAAGTTGGACCCTCAGGCAGCAGCTGGTAGAAGATGCAGGCAAACCTCCCCCAGGAAAAAAAAATTGGGAGATTGGTGTTTTTCCTGTTTTCTCTGTACTGAGGCCAGGGGGCTAGCTGTAGGGAGCATTCCCGGGCCCACTGAACAACTGCTTGTAGGTTTGCTATAATTCTGTGGGACTCACTGTGGAAAGTCCCAATGGTTCTTACAGCTGGGTGATTTGCGGGCCATTCCTCAAGTGTCAGCCTTAAGATCTGGGTGCTCTATGTGTGGTCCAAACCCTTCTCTCCTCAAGGAGAAGCTGGAGGTTGGGGCTTCGCTCCTGTTGTAAGACACCGTGCCTTGAGTGGGGTTTATGGTGAGCATGCATCTCAGCCTTTCCTAATGGTTTTGGTGACTCAGGGTAGGAGTCACTCAATTGGTTTCTGGATTTCTCTGTGTGTAGCTGTATATTTGGTGCATTTGTGGGAGGAGAGAGATTCTGTAGCCTCACTATCTGGGCAACGGTCCCTAAGTTGTTGGTTTTTTTTAAATTCCATAAAAATAGAATATAAAGTCACAAATTAAAAGGTAAGACTTCCTTTTTCCTTGAGAACTCATCAAGTTAGTGTTTAATTCAGATGGTCTATTTTTTCATCACAGAGTTAATAAAAATAAAATTATTAAATGTTATAAAAGCAAACAACTCGTTTTAAGGGGTAATTTCATTTCTAACCTTGTTGGCATTTACCCAGACTTTCTTAACTAAAGTACTGACAAAAAGACACCCTTGTTTTCATAGATCTTCGCATCAAAACTTTCATCTCAATATTTTCCCTTATATTGAAGTTGAACAGTCCTAACTGTAATTAAATTGTTATTAACAGATACAAATAAATTACAACTGTTCCCAAAATAAGATAACTAAAGTTAAACTCTGATTAACTTCTGTGGTATATTATTCACATATGATGGTTAAATTTAAATGTATTATTGATTAGTTAAAAAAATTATGCATTTAGCTCTGAATCAGATCCTCAATTCCTTGTTTAAATTTTGTAATTCTATTTTTTCTAGAGATGTCATTTTCTTATGACAAATTTAGGACAAAATATGACAAATTCCAGCTGATAAGAAGAAGTTTGTCTATTTTTCTAAGAGAGTTAACCTCAATATTTAAAAATTTAAAAAAAAAAGAGCTTTCTATTTGCCTTTGGCTACTGAAGAAATTAGGGAGATGCAAAACAGTAATCATTCAAACACAAAGGTAAAGTGAGAAGTAATTATAAAAGATAAAGTACTTAAATTCTCTTCTTTAAATCAGATTATTTTCTTCTAAATAGGTTTCTGAGATAATACCAGTCAATTTATTCCTGTTTTTTTTCTCTGAAGACTAGTCATCCAGACTTTATCTGTTACTCACACACTTAGAAATCCAATTCACTCCAAAATCAACATGTTAATTAACATCTTTCAAACACATGTTCACAAGTGTGCATAATGTGGCTCATTAGTATAATCCACCTGCTTATGACATTTGGCAGTTCAGTAGCAAGTGGCAAAAATCCATTTAGGGTCAAAAGAAATTCATGATCCATAAGTAATACCTCAAGAGCATTTGAATCTATATATAAAGCTCTTTACATGCTGAGTCTTAATTATTAATTTATCCTCTGATTTCTGAGTGTTTATCACTATCTAAAAATATGTAAACACATGCATTACTAGGCATCACTTTCTATTTTTTTGTCATGTTAACCGTCTCTCTCCTGGTACTGTCTTTCACATATTTTTTTATTTCCAGTGCTGTTTTAGATATGAATGTCACCTAGAAGTGCGGAAGTTCTCGCCCTAAGACATAAGTTCCCATCCTATTAGAAATGACTTGATTTTTAACAAGGCTATCAATCCATAGTCAAAATCTGTGAACAACTTTTTGAATACATAGAGATGAACATGTTTTCTGGTCAATAAATTACAAATTTTAAATTTTTCTCAAACATTCTCTAATCAGAAAACCACTAATCTCCCTTTTTCACAGTTACCCATAATAAAATACCAAGCACATCAATTCATCTAAGTATGTGGCTTCCCATCAAGTCTCACTAAGTCTTTTTTCTCTTTTAGCCCCTTTCCACCTAATGTTTACTTCTATTGGTGAGCAGTGTGAGATGGGGGTCCAATTTCATTTTTCTATGTGTGGTTATCCAGTTTTCCACACCATTTGTTGAAGAAACTAACTTTTCCTCATTGAGTGTGATGAAGTCCTTTGTCAAACATTAGTTGACAATATATGTAGAGAGTCATTTCTGGGCTCTCTATTCTGTTCCATTCCATATCTGTCTTTATGCCAGTACCAGACTGTTTTAGTTACTTTCACACTGTGTTATAGCTCAAAACCACTAAGTGTGATGTTTCCAATTTTTTTGTTCTTTCTCAGGATTGCTTTGGCTATCCAAGGTCTTTTGTGGTTCCATCAAATTTTAGGATTTTCTATTCATATGAAAATGCCATTGGAATTTTAGTATAAATTGAATCTATACATGGCTTTGGTTAGTATAGACATTTAAAAAGAGTCATTCTGTTCCATGAACACAGGGTATCTTTCTATGCTTGTGTGTTCTCCAATTTCTTTCATCAAAGTCTTGTAGTTTCCATTGCATAGATCTTTCATGCCTTTGGTTAAATTTATTTCCAACTATTTCTCAGCAAAATACGAAAGAAGGAACACCCTTAGCCTGATAAAAACATCCACAAAGAACAGATGACTAAAATAATACTTACTAGTGAGAGACTGGATTTTTTTTCTCCCTATGATCAGAAGAAGGCCAAGATATCTCTCATCACTCTTATTCAGCATCACAATTTGAAATTTTAACTGGTACAATGAGAAAAGAAAAACACAAGACAAAACAAAAAAAACAAATGTCATAGAGCTTAAAAAAGGAGAAACAAAATTTCCTTTAGTAACAATGACATATTGTCTGTGTAGAAAACTCCACAAAATCTACAAAAATTCTCCTGGAAATATGTGAGTATAACAAGCCAAGAGGATTCAAAGTCCATACACAGGGTCAATTGTCTTCCTATATTCCAGCAATAAACAATTGGTTTTAAAATTTTAGTAAACAGTGTCATTTATAATAGCACCAAGAAAATGAAAACACTTAGGTATAAATGTAACAAAATAAAATAAAATAAATATGTAATATAACAAAACATTAAAGGTTCTGTATGCAGAAAAGTACAAAACTGATGAAAGCCATCAAAGAATATCCAAGTAAATGGAGGAATATTCCATGACCATGGACTGGAAGGCTCAATGCTGTTAAGATGTCATTTCTTCCCCACCTGATACACAGGATGCCAATCAAAATCTTAGTAAGTTACTTTGATTAAAAAATTTATGTACAAGGGCAAGGAACCCAGAGTACCTAACACAATACTAAGAAGAATAAAGATAGAAAACTCACATTGTGCACTATCAATTGATACATATTAGCAAAAGAGTAGATACATATTGGCAAAAGAATAGATACATACCAATGAAGCATAATAGAGACCCTCAAACAACCCACACAAATACAGTCAACTAAGCTTTAACAGAGGTAATTAAGTGTAGAAATGGGAGGCTTTTTAACAAACAGTGCTGGAACAAAAAAAAGTAAACCTAGATGCTGTCTTTATGCCTTATCCCAATTTTAATTCAAAATGGATTATGAAGCTAAATGTAAAAATTCAAAACTATAAAACTTTTAGAAAAAAACAGGAGAAAATCTACATGACCTTGGGTTTGGTGATGCTTTTTTTTTTTTTTTTTTTTTTTTTTTTTTTTTTTTTTTTTTTTTTTTGGTGATGTACTTTTATATACAACATCAAAGCATGATCTCTGAAAGAAAAAAGCCAAATAATGGGACTTCATTAAAATTAAAAGCTTCTGCTCTGCAAAAGATACTATTAAAGAAATGAAAGACAAGGCATAGATTGAGAAATATGCTTATCCAAAATATACAAAGAAACCTCAAAACTCAACAATAAGACACCCCATTACAAATCAACATAACATCTCATCAAAAAAGATACACACATGATATATAAACATTGTGAGATTCTCAGTATCATTGTTAATAGGGAAATGTAAATAAGGAAAATAATTATATACCACTACAGACCTATTAGAATAGCTAAACAACAGGGACACCTGGGTGGCTCAGTCGATTGAGCGTCTGCCTTCAGCTTTCATCATGATACCTGAGTCCTTGGATGAGTCCCACCAATAAATAAATAAAATATTTTTTTTAAAAAAAAGAATAGCAAAAAGACAAAATAAGTCTGACAAAATCAATTGCTAATGAGGTTCAGAGCAAGAAGCATCACCGTTAATTGTTGGGTGGGGCTGCAAATCAATATAGCCACTGTAGGAGACGGGAAATTTGTTACAAATCTAAATACAATTTTACCACACAATCCAGCAACTGCACACCTAGGGGCTTTCTCCAACTGCTTGAAACACTTGTATCCTCACAAAACCCCATCAGTGAATGTTTATAATAACTTTATTCATGATTGCCAAAACTTGGAAGAAACCAAGATATACTTAAATAAGTGAGTGGATAATCAGTTGAGATATAGAATGGGGGAGAACTGAGTAATAAAAGGGAATGAGCTTGCAAGCTAGACAGAATGCAAAGACATGATTGAATCTTTTGTATTTGTGTGTGTTAAGGACTTTTAACATGAGATTATTCACTTACAATTTTAGTTGTATAATACAATATTGTTAACTATAGGCACTGTGTTGTGTAGCAGTTCTCTAAAACGTATTGGTCTTACATAACTGAAACTTTATGCCCATTGAACAACAACTCCCTATTTTCCCTTTCACCCCACCCCTGGCAACACCATCATTCTACTCTCTGTTTCTATGAGTCTGTTTCAGACACCTGAATAAGTAGAATCAGTATCTTTCCATCTGTAACTGGCTTATTTCATTTAGCATACCATCCTCCAAGATGTTGCTACATATGCCAGGATTTTTTTTTTCTTTTTTAAGGCAGAATAGTAACTCTTGAGCAATGTGAGGCTTAGGGGATCAACTCCCATGCAGTTAAAGATCTGTGTATAACTTTTGACTCCCTCAAAATTTAACAAGTAATAACAGCTTACTATTGACCAGAAGCCTTTCTGATAGCATAGGAGTTAATTAACACATATTTTTGTGTTATATGTATTATTTACTGTATTTGCACAATAAAGTAAGCTAGAGAAATGAAACTGTTAAGACAATCATAAAGAAAAATACACTTACAGTGCTGTACTATATTAAAAAAAATCCACACATAAGTGGACTTCCACAGTTCAAACCTATGTTGCTCTAAGCTCAACTTTCTTTTTCCTTTTTCCTTTTATCTCTTATCTCTTAATTTAGTTTGTTTTGATATTTTGGCTGCTGTGAATAATGCTGCAATGAACATGGGGTGCAGATATATCTCCTAAGTCCTGACTTCAATTCTTTTGGACATATATCTGGAAGTGAAATTGTTAGATCTTTCAGTAGTTCTGCTTTGTAATTTCCTGAGTTACCTCCATACTGTTTTCCACAGCAGCTGTGCATGTTACATCCCCATCAACAGTAAACAAGGGTTCTAATTTCTCTACCATAAATGCATATCTCTACGTGAAAAACATTAGTTTTTTATATGGCATTTATATGGCATATAAACTTGCCATATAATTGCAATGCAATTTATATGGCATTCTAGGAAAGGCTGTAGGGAGCCCGGAACCTAGCGGTGTCAACAGTTGAGGTGTAGCTTCTGGACTCACTAGCTCGGACATTTGCGGCCCTGCAGGTTAGAGCTAAGGAGCAAAACTCCTGGCACCCGCCCATTCGGGCTCCCACTGAGGTGAGAGCAATCCATATCCTTGCTCTCAGGTTCAGCTTACATTGTCGCTCAGGTCGTGGCAAAAGGCTAAACTGTAGAAATGATAAATAAATATGTGTATTGGAACTTTAGGGGAGACAGGAGAGTGGGGTAGGTGAAACACAGGAAATTGTTTAGAGTAGTGAAACTATTCTTCTGTTTGACACTATGCATATGTCAAAACCCACAGAAACAGAACTTCATAGCCAAAGAGTAATCCTTAGCACAGGCAAATTTTTAAAGTGTTTAGGAGGTTAAGGGAACCTCAATATTGAATGCAGACCACAACAGAAGAATCTAACTGTATTAAAAAGTATGAAACAGTTCCACTAAAGAAAGTGATGGAGAAAGGTGCTGACCTAGTCAACTTTGGAAATGAGTGAGTCTAGAAGACTCAAAGTGAAAGGTACATTAAAACTTCAGTTAATGGGGTGCATGGGTGGCTCAGACATTAAGCGTCTGCTTTCGGCCCAGGTCATGATCACGGAGTCCCAAGTTTGAGCCCCACATTGGGCTTCCTGCTGGACTGGAAGCCTGTTTCTCCCTCTCTAGCATCCACTGCTTGTATTCTCTTTCTGGTTGTCTCTCTCTCTGTCAAATAAATAAAATCTTTAAAAAAAAAGAAAGAAAGAAAGAGAAAAATTAAATATGAAATAAAAGTTCTAGAAAAGAAGTGAAGGGGTGCCTGGGTGGCTCAGTCATTAAGCATCTGCCTTTGGCTCAGGTCATGATTCCTGAATCCTAGGTTCAAGCCCTGCATTGGGCTCCCTGCTCGGCAGGAAGCCTGCTTCTCCCTCTCTCACTCCCCCTGCTTGTGTTCCCTCTATAGCTGTGTTTCTCTCTGTCAAATAAATAAAGAAAATCTTTAAAAAAAAAAGAAGACTAGTTAAAAAAATTGTTTCACATGGGATACAGGTTAATAATTCTGATATTGCATCCCATATCTACTTGAACAATGAAGTAAATAGATGGAGGTTGGTGAGAGAGCTAGGTTTCTCACTGTTGGAGTAGGAGGTCATAGGAAGAAGCAAAGTAAGAAAGCTTAGAGTTGGAAATAGCAGTATGAATTCATCTTCAACATAATGCCAATAGAGATGGACATCCATCTAGAAATATTTAAAGCTATGTATTTATATAGAGGTTAGTATAAAAGTGTATATATTTCCTTTCTGCTGGGGGATGTCATAAAATATGTGACCCCCAATTGACCTGTCAGAGAGACTCAGGTATTTGGAGGTTCCTATTGCCTCCCCTGTCCTTGGAATGTGGGTTCCACTTGACTCTGGGCTCCAGAGCCTGCTCCAGGGACTTAGTCTTGAGATGGTGATGTGATGTTGAAAATATCTGCATGGTATACCTGACTGAGCCCAGAGTATAAGCTTCTACATTTGGAGGGCGGGTATGGAGATCCATTGATCTTGCTGGCGCCCAAGACAAGCCTCACCTGTCAGTTCCCTTTGCTGATTAAAAGCACTGGGGTGGCCGGCCTCTCTGCCTCTGGTTTCCGATTACACCTGGGCAGCCAACACTCTCTGTCGGCGGAGAGGTCAAACAACAGCACCCAGTGACAATGAACAATCTGGCATCTGAACTTGGTTTCTAATGGCATTTCCCAGTGGAATGAGTCAATGCTCCTTGTGGAAGTAAATGATTCTAGGGAAGGGTAAGGTATATATACGATGAGCCTGGAGTATCTTCTAGCCTGAACAAAGGAGGTAC